>KZ308140.1:1493628-1515444 GCA_000376725.2 Ladona fulva | reverse complement strand
TCACAGCATTGGTAATTCAGAATATTCAGAGAAAATGTGGATCTAAGAGACTTCTTTACCAGTTAGAAAAGAGATTATCCAAATACCATCTGATATTGTTTATTTTGTATGGCTATAATATTTATTTTATACATTGTTTTAGATTAAAATGTTTATATCATAAATTTTTTATTAATACCTTAATAACAGCATTATTTTAAGTTATCAAATTTGGGGCAGTAGCTTTAAAATGCATTTAAGTAGGAGTGCCATAAAACTCACATGATTACCAAAGAGTGTTGTGATAAAGCCTAATTATTTTAAATTTATAAGTCTTTAAAATGCTTCTTGCTAGTAAAATTAATTTCCTTAAAATTAAAAATATAAATAATATAGCATTTAATATAATAAATAATGAAGGTCAAATGATTTGCTTTAATGATGGCTCATAAAAATCATGATAGCTGAGCAAGAATTATTATGGATATGTCAGGAAGAAGTAATAGATGTCAAGCAATTGAAAAAAAAAACAAATACAAATTTTAAAATCTAAAGGAAAAACTTAGATGATAAAGATACTCACTGAGTGACAGAATATTTTTAAACAACATTATTTTCATGCAGATATTAGGGTAATAGAAAGAAGTCTTGCCAAAATGCTGGTTAAAAAACGTATGCTTAGAAAAGAATGTACGCTGATGAAATGTATATTCAGAAACTAAGCATGATGCAGTAGTTTGCCAATGCTTACCTTGCCCAATTCCTAGGGCTCCATAAACACCTAAATACATATCCCTTCTGCTAGTATCTACAGTTGAATTGTCATTAGACCAAGCAGAAAGCCAGAAATTGGAGCCAATTGAAAATCCTTGGAACAATATATTTAATAAAATTGTTACTACTGACAGCAAAATTCCAATTGATCTCAAGTAATGTGAATAAACTCTCCATTTCACCTGTAAAGAACAAGAGAGTGTTATTACGGTACATAACAAGAATGATGACATAATTTTTCCAAAAATTTCTAGCACTAAGGATGTAATTTTTTTGTCTCTCAAAATGGCAGAGTATCTTCAACACCAAACATTATGTTTTTCATAGTAACAAAGCTAGTGAACTTAAAACTTTTCACTAAGAATCAAGGTAATGAATAAACTACCATAATGATTATGCCGTACAGCCAAATAGCATCATCTTAATGCAGAGAAATTGACATTGGGAAATACTGTCATTTCATTGACGCTGGGAAATACTGAAATCAATAATTCATTACCCTTCCAGTTTCAGCCTTTTCTGCTTCGATCAATTTTTCCCCTACAACTGTCTTCTTCCCTGCTTCACTCTCATTTAGCTGCTGTGAACTTCCTGACTTCTCTGAACCTTCAATTGATCTTTTCCTGGGAAAATAAATACCGCAGTGCATTAACAAAAATATGTTTTCCAATACATCCAAAATATATAGAGGAGTATAGAGGACTTACCGAGACAAAGAACCAGTTGGAGATCTTTGCTTTGAGTCAGAACTCTCACTCTCTGATATTCTAGATCTCTGTGTAGAAAGCTGCCTTTTGAATTCCTCTGCTCCCATTGTTGTTTCAAGCTGCATCTTTATTTCATCAAGTCCTATGGGAGTAAATACACTGACTTAGTTATATTTAAAGATTATTAATTAAGATATAAAATATATCAATATAATAGAGGAACGTCATCAAGATTCTACAAAGTGACGGCCTCCTCCGTGAATTTTATTATAATAGAGCTTTCCTTAAGAAAATTAAGTCAAAGTAAATTGATAATCACATATTAAGCTTCAATTGTATACTAAAATCTCTCTCTGCAAGAGAAACTAACAATAAAAAATAGTGAAACTATTATTATATTGGAAAATATGATGAATATACACCAAAAGACAGCAAATTTGAGCTAAATTTGAGATTACTTGTACATCTTTTGCCAAAAATTTCCATAATTAATAGTCTCAAGTGAAATCTGATGGAACTTCATTCTAAAATGCACTAAGAAATTAAAATATATACTGTCCACAAAATATTCACGACCAGGTTTCAGAGTTGGGTTATACCATCATCATACACCTAACGATGGAGGGATCTAACACTTAAACCTAGTCATGAATAAACATATTTTGTGCGCATTATATATTTTAATTTCTTAGTACATTCCAAATATGTCCATCATACATACTGCTATGCTAGTTTACACTACCTTAAAGCGAATTTTACTTATGGAGGTCACCACCCTTTACCAATTGCATGTATTTACCAGCCAAACATAAAATCAAACAATTTGGCCATGGAAGCAGCCTAAGAGAACTTTATATGAGAGCACTTATATTTTCTATTGCTTACAAAACTTGCAATATAAGAAATGCTTTCGAGGTCTTTATTTGATGGAACTAAGATATTATACAACTGTTTTCCAAATGGCTAAGAAGTAGCAAAACATACTTATAATTAAATTAATTCATAAATATCTAACCTTCCTCAGAAATTCCTTCATCTTGCTCAACTTCCTGAAGATGATGTAGTAAAAACTCTGCAAATGCTCCCTTCTTCTCGAGGAGCTCTTTGTAAGTTCCAGACTCTGTGATTTCACCATCCTTCAGTACAATTATTTGATCAACTTCTGGCAAATATGTAATTCCATGGGTCACCAAAATACGTGTCTATCAAAAGATAAAAAATTATACATCATAGCATACTGAATATGGCAGGCTACATTTTTTTAAGTCATGAAAATGGGATATTATCTTATTTTCTGACAAATGATACCTAAGTTACCAAAACAAAAATTTAGTGAGGCAATGATAGCAATAGTGCACCAGAAACAATGAAATCAGATATTAAACCTTAATGGATAACTGTGTAAAACACATAAAATCAATTATATAACATGTTTATTTCCTCATTCTATTGCCAGAGAAAGGTATTTTTGGGATGAACTTTGCTGTGTTTTCTACAAAACCAAAAGTAATTTTTTTGTTGTACTAAAGTTTGATTGAAACAAGAAATATTTTAAATGGGCCTTTTCCGCCATTTCCATGTAATCATCACAAAAATGAAATTTTATACTAGATTTCTCCATGTTGTGTACATGTTATAACTACCGATAGAATAATGTGGTAATAAGAAACCAATATAGCAATCATGTAGTCAAAGAAAGGCTTCTTCAAAATGCATAAGGAAACCAAGGAAAAATATAATAATTCTAGCAATAGTTTGAAAGCTGTTAATACTTACACAAAATAAAACAACTAGGTAAAATACCACAAATTTAACCATTGGAATCAAGTTTGTATACTTTGATATTACACAAAGGGTATTTCCATCAAGTATAGTTTAATATTTAGCTTACTATAATTACTATACTCTCACATATTTACTTATTTTTTCAAACATCAGCAACAAATTATTTTACCTTCTTTTTTAGAATTCCATGTGGTCCAATCACATTCTCAAATATATGCTTTCCAACATGACTGTCAACTGCACTCAAAGGATCATCTAGGAAATATACATCAGCATCATTATAGACAGCTCTGGCTAAGCTGACACGCTGCTTCTGCCCACCACTAAGATTTATGCCCTGAAAAAAGTTCATGAAAGAAATTGTATATAACTTAGGAAATGTAGCTACATCAATGAAGTTGAAGTTGCAAAGAATAACAGAAGAATAACTTAAGAGATCTTAAAGAGACTAAATTGAAAATAAAGTTGCCTCAAATTCGAAAAAGTACACTGAAGTTAATTATAAACGAAAAAAATAGTGAAGAAAGGAGCTAATTGATTCAACAGCACAGCAATGTTGACAGGCAAATAAATTGGTTCAAAATAGCAAAGGGAATAATGGCATATAAGAAACCTCTCATCATGAATAAGTTTTTCAAAAAAAAAACTCAGATGAAAAATAATCTATCGAGTAACAAACGTACAATTCAACAACAAAGGTTTTAGAGTCAGGGGTAGAGTGACAATTGCTTACCCATTTGGTTAAATTTAAAATACTTTGAAAACACCCATAGATATTTATGAACAAAATGCTTTTATGTTTTGATGCAGAGAGTCAATATATGTAGAATACAAAAGTAAGACTTCATATACCATCTGCAGATGGGATGATGAATTAGACGGAAAGAGGAGTATCAATGTGGTGGTATGTGAAATGAAACGTGCATAAATTAGTATCATTAAAGTCTAAATAAACAATTATTTGGGGTCTAGAAATGTAATGTTCTATTTTAAATTGATCCAATGGCAAAAACATTTTCAGTTCACAAACATTTCGATGATGATAAGTTTTAAGAAATGAATTAAATTTGTGAACAGAGGTTCCACTGCCCCTGGAAATTAAGAGCAATTAGGAAAAATGGGTAACAGTAAAGAAAAGGAAAGAACATCAATTTGCCATGAAACTCACAGCAAGGAAAAATTAATATTTTATGCATAAAATTTATAAACAGCTTAATTGGAGAGTAAAATAAGATGTTGAAAGAAATAATGCTAGGCTGGCCTAATAACCAAAGAAGTTATTTTGGAGAGTCACAAGAATACAATAAAATGAGATTTATGAATTAAAGTAATTCAGAATAGAAATATTTTCAATTAAAGGAATGCAAACAAAGAGATCTGGTAGGAAATCACTTCCACCTACTAAACAGGAAAATCAAGATCTGTCTAACCTTTTCACCAATTTCAGTCTGATCACCAGCAGGTAGCATGTCAAAATCTGGTTTCAAAGCACATGCCTCTACAACCCTCCTGTAAGTTGAGTTGTGATATTCTTGCCCAAAAATGATGTTGTCATGCAAGGTTGCATTCTGTATCCAGGCCTGCTGAGGCACATATGCAATTGACCCCTAAAATAAAAAATGTATGACCTTCAGTCCAATTTGCCAGGATTTAATATTGAAAAAGATATCAATGAGAACTCATCTGACCTTAGTGTTAACTCTTCCAGAAATTTTCTCCATCTCTCCAAGCAGTGCAGATATGAGAGAGGACTTGCCAGAACCAACACTACCAACTACAGCTACTAGGCCTCCTTTTTTTACCCGAAAATCAATGTTTTTCAGGATCAGATTGTCCTCTGGATTCCATGTGAAATTGCCATTCTCAACAACAATTGGATCACCTGAAATTTAGTAATTAAAGATCACTTCTTCCTTTGATCTTATTTGTAAGAAAAATCTATAACTTTTCCACAGCATAGACACAATATAATATAATCAAAAATATACTTTTATAAAATATAGCCGAGAAAAGTGGTTACAGTCTCTGTTAAGTATTACATTTTTAAGTATTAATCTGAGGGGTAAATTCTCTTGGATTTACAGCATTTACACCAAATACTAGTAGATTGGGTTTTACATGAGAATTGTGCTCAATTTACAAAGAGCTATACAACTAAAAACTATAATAAAAATACTTAGGTATTAAAATAATAGACAAATATTTACCATATAAATGGTCAAGTGATGGATACATAAAACTACAGGTTTGACTTTGTGATAGGTAATACATATATAAAATTCTGCAACAAAGAAAATGTGGAAACTTACTTTCAGATTTGTCATGGCCAACACTACTTGGATCAAGCTCTTCAGAGTTCATAAATTTATTCATCCTTTTGATAGATACACTTGCCTGTAATATTACATTAAAGCACAGTTAATGGATAATAATTATAGTTATGATGAGGCAAGTAAACAAATAATGGGTGTAGGTAAGTAATCATCTGCCAAAATAAATTTTAGGAAAAGTCTACTGAGTTTTCACAGCAATATTATTAATAATATACTTTATTAAGGAAATCTGAAAAATATTTTTCGTAAAAATTAGAACTATGATACATCACATAGCTTCAAATTTTAATACAACTGAAAGCTCAAAAAGAAAAGCTTTATCTCTACATAAATATCCATTCTAATAGGAATCAGTAAAAATACATAAGACTCATGAACATAAATATAAGGCAAAGCATGCAAAATTTCATGCAGGCAGGCAGTCACTATGCAAAACAATTCTTACTGAAATTAAAATTCTAGCATGCCAAATCATAAATATCTACACAAAATCTAAATTAATATACACTGGATCATCTATAATCCCTCTCAGGCGTAGTGAGCATATGCATTTAAATGTTACAGAAATTGCAACATAAAATTGATAGTATGGTGTAAAAGTTAATTACAAGGAATACTTACAAAGCTGGCATACACCTTAACATACTGTCAAATGATTTTATCACAAGAATTTCCTTCCAGTTTCATGCAAACTTAACTTAATGAAGGAACAGAGAAAGACTCCCAAGACCATCAAAAAGCGGAGTTAACTGCTTATACGTATTTCGCCCTCGACGAGAGCATCCTCAGAGCAATGCGACTGACTGATCAGATCTGATCTGTCAGTCGCATTGCTCTGAGGATGCTCTCGTCGAGGGCGAAATACGTATAAGCAGTTAACTCCGCTTTTTTATGGTCTTGGGAGTCTTTCTCTGTTCCTCTATTACAGCCATCAGTGGCCATTACATACTTTATTAACTTAATGAATTTGTCAATCAGTCAAGTCATTTAAGCCTTGCAATATTCAAACTGATGTAAAGAAAATGCAATCCACTGTGTATAGCAAGACTTTTTGTGTTATTAGTAACTCATTGAATGAGCAAATTATCTCCACTCAGAATCAGATATGAAGATAGCACTTTTGAAGTATCTACATAAATATCATTTCATTACTATCAAAGAGAAAAATTCAAATGATTTATCTACCATTTTATCTTGTTTTTGAACTGTTTTTTTATTTCCCATATCAGCCATCCCATATCCCATATTTCATACTAGAATCTGAAATAAAAGGTGGAAATTGAATCCAAATATTTTCCAAAAAATTACCCAAGGAAGAGGCTGTTAGATTTATGAACCTGACTAGGAAATCTTTGTTCTCAATCTGAATGCATTAACTTTGGATTTTATTATTTTTGCTCTTATTTAAGTCCAGGAAAACAAAAAATGCTATGGCAATAAAGGAATGAGGAAGTAAGAAAGCTCTTGTGCATTGCTTACAGCCATAAGCTGCAACGAAAGGCTGAGTGACTTGCAAATAAAGCACAAATCTGCTATTTTATATTTTTACTAGCTTTAAATGGTAAGAAGATAAATGATCTCAACTGAAATGTTAGTTATTACAGGAAAAACTGTTATTACATTTACATGAACTGTATAATAATGAATAGGAGTGTCAATAGTGCAAAGGGGGCAGAATGCTAGTGACTTAATCCATACCAAGTAAGTGCATGCGGATTCCAAAGCTGCTTCAAGCATTCAAAGAAGTATCTACTGCTCTCTATTGAAATTAATGTAACTAACTCACCTGAACCAAGTTCGAAATCATCATTGGGAGCATTGATAAAGGGAAACGTAATATATTGAAAAGAGATAGGGAGACAAAGGCCGTCTGAGAATCCAAAACATTTTCCTCGCTGACCAGCACAAAAGTTGCAAAGGACACTAATGAAACCTAGAAGAAGACATTGATTAATAATAAAAACACAATACCTTTCTTACCTGAATAATCATGATTATAAGTTGTGGAAGCATACTTAATGGCATTCGAATAGTGTTAAACAAAGTGAGAGCGACAAATGCCTTGCTGGCATCTATGATGTGTGTTTCATCTGAGAGAACATATGTTGCAAATGTCACAAGAGAGACCTAGAAATTGCAAACCAAGAAGAGCTGTTAGACAAAGA
Source organism: Ladona fulva (assembly GCA_000376725.2). NCBI lineage: Eukaryota > Metazoa > Arthropoda > Insecta > Odonata > Libellulidae > Ladona > Ladona fulva. The sequence goes on along the minus strand of KZ308140.1, from coordinate 1,507,701 downwards.
AATCATGCAGTATTATATGTTAGAGAAAACATGCATAGAAAGAAACAAAAATGATAAAATAAAATATACATAAAAATGGTTGTTCTAAATAATCATAAATATTTTAAAAATTATGAAGTACAATGTAAAAACTTAGAATTATGGAAAAAGTAAGAATTAAGAATAAAAAGCATAGAATTATTGAATAAACAGCCATTATAATGCTAAAAATTTGTTCTGATACCATGAGATACAGGTTATTGTCTGAGTAATGATAATACATGCAAAAATAAATTGAAGAAATCCACCATGGATTAGAGAAAATAATCTCAAGGAAGTATCGACTTGAAAAAAGTCTGACGGGACCGGGAATCGAACCCGGGTCTCCCAGTTGCCGGTCGGGTGCTCTGTCCGTTGAGCTATCCCGGCAGAACATTTCTCCAAGCCATTCGGGATACTCTGTGGGTAACGAAACGACATTTTTCGCGGTCTAGCTTCATTAAAGTATCGGCCACACAAAGTGATGGAAAGGAAGCCGCCATGCAGACAAACTCGCAACGTCCTTGACCACAAAGTATCCTGAATGGCTTGGAGAAATGTTCTGCCAGTATAGCTCAATGGACAGAGCACCTGACCAGCAATTGGGAGACCCGGTTTCGATTCCCGGTCCCGTCAGACTTTTTTCAAGTCCATTCTTCCTTGGGATTTTTCCTGGGTGCGCACCATCTTGCGCAAAGTCACCCATACCCATTTTCGTTTGTAGAGAAAATAAATTAAAGAAAGCTACCATGGATTAGAGAAAAGAATTCATAATAGCAATTCAAATTAAATATGTGTTTTATGCAGAAACCAATGAAAATGGATGTTCTGCCCAATCTTTGGATATCAACCTTAGATATGTAAATATAGATATCTCTAGATTACAATGCCATTAATGAAAATGTGTTAATAATATACCAAGCAATAACTGAGCAGAGAGTAGTTATAATTTTTTCCAACAATGAGGTCAACATTAGTTATTTGTTATTTATGAGTTATTTAAAAATTAAAAAATTATTTATTAATGCCTTAAACAAACTAATTTGTAGTTCCACAAATAATGAACAGAGAAACACTCTATGTGAAGAAATGAAAATGAAATTGTAAGGTGAAACCGCCAGTGACCCTAAGTATATGACTTAATCTGTAAAGCTTGAAGTCCATCATGCATATTACCATTTGTAAAACATGTGATTAAAATATGAATGTATAAGGCTAAGTAAAATATAACACCATTATAATTTATGTACTTAGGTGCATATTTAACTTAAAAATTAGTAGGATAGAAAATTTAACAAATAATTACCAAGGTGAAGCAAAAACTCCACACCATTCTGTAAAATACAGACACTATGCTGTTTCTGATAAACTTGACATTAGTTTACAAATTTAATTTTAGATGCTTGAATTGGCAAAGGAAAATTTTAATTTCTATGATATCTACATTTTACATTTTAAAAGGCCATTAAATTTCTTAAAGTAAAATTGGTTAGAGCAAATAAAAATATATGTATTTTGTAGAAGTTTAAATGATGCATGCAAATATTTTCCACTGAATTACAAATACAGAAGATAGTATAAGAAAGGAACTCAAATTCTCATTAGCCCGAAGGACTAAAACCAATTAAATATAGTACTATTTTCAATTTTATGTTCTCTCAAAGTAGAATATCAGGGAAAGTTTTATCAAGATAACACAGAAACACAAAAATGTTACTGATATATTATTAATCCAACAAAATTGTTTAAAATTAAACATTTCCACAACATATATCAAGAACAGAAAATTTATAACTTTTCATTTCGTTCAAAACGTTTTGATATAATTTGAGATAAGACATTTTATAAATATGATAAACATTTTAACATAAGCAAATGGATAAGAAAACAAACAAGTTATTTAAACGTTGTAGTTCAAGTCCAAGTGGGATAGATTTTGTAATCAAGATGGATTTTGTTTACACAATATTTAAATGCATTGCGTTAACTATTGGTCTACAATTCTGCACAATTTAAAAGATAAAGTAGATTCAGCACTGAAAGATTTCCAAGTAGCTTTTGGGATTCTGAATCTAAATTAATAATTGTAATAAAATTTATGAGGCTCCAGTTTCACTATCAAGCTTCAAATTATCAATTACAGTAGAGCAATATTTTAGATATCTTCCATTCATCATCTTCCAAGATAGTATTCACCATTGTATTACAATTGAATGATCTTCAATACATACTACAATTGAATGATCTTCAATACATACTGTTATTGTTTAAGCTGCATCCTATTTATTTTCAACAATCATGCATCTTTAAAATACATACCAGAAATGGAGCACAAGCCCAAATGAATGAAGTTCCTGCATTGAGGTATGCAGCTTGTTTTAATACATGTATTTCTTTGTCTCGGATATTGAGAATCTGCTGTTGGAAAGATGGCTCCCAGGCGTATAATTTCAAGACCTGTCAAAAGAATTAAAGATAATAATAAATCAAGCTACCAGTTGTTTTTTAAGTTAAAAAATACTTTTAATTTAGATTTAATAATTAAAATTTCCAATTAGATTTACCAGTTCTGATTTTGCTTTTAAGCATTACTATACATGAATAAAGGCAGTATTCAGTAAAATTAGAGTTTGGCTTTTGCAAATGAGTCTTCTCAAAATAAAGCATACCAAAAAAACAGTAAACCTAAAACTTGCTATTTACAGCTGAGAAAAAATTCCTACTACTAAAACAATGGAACATATTTCCCTTATTAGGTGAACAAACCAGTTACAGTCAGGGAGCAACTGCTACATTATATTAAGTCATAAAACATCTGGGAAAATGGTGCACCCTTACTTCTTGGAAAGTGATGACAGATAGTATTTAGTTTGTCTTTACATTTCTCTGAGTAAAGTAATGGCATGCCATTGTGATAAGTCCGCTATAGAGTTTATTAGCAAGTGATTTGTTTTTAACTTTGTGTGACCACTATGTCCAAAGAAAAGAGAAGGCAATAAGGGGAGAAACAGAGAAACCATGAACAGCAAATTGTCTTTAATGTTTTACCTATTTACAAATTCTCTCAGTGTTTTCAAGGCAAGCAAGGAGGCTGTGAAAGCCACTGAGTGCTTAAGTCGAAATTTTCTAAGATAAGGAAAGAATCATCTTGAGGCATGTTAGTGATGCCATCAAAAACTTAGGAAGTAATGCCACTGTGTAAACATGCAAGATGTGTGATTAAGATGATTTCATATGATAATCAAGGAAAGGAAAGATAGAGGAAGCAGGAAATTGCATTAAATGCTTCTTAAAAATATTTAAAACATTGTTCCTAATTCCTTCATTTTCCTCATTAATAAATCTAGGTGTCCATTGTGCATATTCTAAACCACATGGCAACATTCAAGTTTGGAAGAGTGCGGTATGGCAATGAATTCAAATTAGGCTCGGTACTCAGGCAGTGAGTAAGTTTGGCAACAGCATTTGTAATAAGCGCAACACTGTCAACTGAATGTGGAATCCATTGTAGTAATTACCTCTATATATCTGATTCCTAAATAACTTTATTTTACCAAGCAATAATGCTTCATCACCTATTTCAGTATTTCCCAAACTATATTCTGTGGATCACTGGTGTTCCAAAATAAAGTTAATAAGCGTTTCACAAAAAATTATGAAACTTAGTTTCTCATGTGATATTCAATCATACAATACAATACAAGCATCTTTTCTATTGGGCGAAATTGGGACTAAAGAGTTCTATCTTCCGTTTAACCCATGAACCAATCATGGAAGATATTGAAACATGTTTGAAAGTCAGGGACCCCTATCTTTGCAAGTAGATTGTACCGTCAATTTACTCTTGCTTCTTACTTGCATTAAAGTTTATCACTTTCATCTACCAGCACTAAATAATAAACCAGGTATACGATGAAATTTCAAAATTGGGGAAAAGTTCAGTATGAATAATAGTGTGGGGAACACAGACCTATTTAATTGAAATAAAAATGTTCCCAGGAGGGGTACTCAAAGGCTCTTTGCTTTGGAAAGAAGAGAAGCAGAAACATCTTGACCTGTTTCTATCAATAAATTGATACTGGAGTTAGTGAATAGAAATATATAATTACCTTAATGCCACTTAGAACTTCATTCATTAATTTGACTCTTTGATCTTTGTTTTTCATTTGTTTTATTTGAAGAGTTTTCACCCTACTAGCAATGAAGCCGTTCACAGGTATGAGAATAATCATGACAGCCAAACCAGCAAGGACAGATGGACCTAAAATCATGATGAAAAAATTAACATTTAAAAATTTTTCACACAAACATCCTCAAAATATGGGCACATTTTATAAAACAGTCTTATAATAACACTAATTCACTTTAAAAGTGGTACCCTACATGACACATTTGCTGTTGCTGGGAGGGAAATGCAACCTCATACACAGATCAGAAGATCTGCACATAAAATGAGAAGGCCAGAGAAAAATAACTTCTACTAAAAGATGGTTCAGGAATATCCAAAAATGCATAAGCTTTTAAATAAATAAACAAATATGAATAAGTCAGACATTAGATGCATACCTAAATGGCTGAAATTACATGGATATTAACTAGATTGATAAGACAATAAGCTATTCAGTTAGATAGAATAGAGTGACTGGGTACAGGAGCAATTTGTGCATCATGAATGATAATATAGTTAATTCCTGAATCATCACAAATTTAATACACTCATAAAATTTTATTATAGTATTTACTGAAGCAATTTTCTATTTAAGATGATCAACAAAGATTTTCAAGCATAAAAGCAACATCACTTAGGTTCTCAAAAAATGAAATATTCATTTCTTCCCACTTTCATTCATACAAACACAAGGAACATTGTTTCAATTCCACATGTAGCCATTTTTAGAAGAAAACTTAGTTTCCATCTCTGGAATATTAATTGAACTGGCCATTGAGAATCAAACTAAAAAATAATGGGTAAATCATCTTGCAAAGGTTTTGCGGCAATAATATAGAAGAGAATCAACTGTGACTGGAAGGTTTCTTAATTAAAACATCATTCATAAATTCTTCAGGGGTTGTCAGCCAGGTTAAATTGGTGATTACCACCGACATTTTAATTTAATTTAACCTGACTGACAACCTGTGAAGAATTTATACATCATATTCGCCAGGAAAGAACCAAGTCTTTCTAATACATCATACCTCTGTACCTACCAATATTGTATTAAAATTGAGTGAATTAAAAAGCTTTTAAAAATCATATGGAAAAATAACTCAAAATCATTACAGCTACTGAAGATTCACAAGAAAACATTTTTTGGGCCAAAAAAAAAACAGAAACATGACTATAATTCATCAGCTTCTCCACTTTTCTGCTATAGCTTTATAATGTATTTCTGAAGTTGATTTTTTGTTTATAAATACAATTACCCAAGTTGGCTTTGAGCTACATTATACTCTGGAATCCCCAAAATTAAAAAAGGAAATTTCAGAAAACCAGCAATCATAAGCAAATATATAATTTAAAATATATGTAACAATTATTCCTGGATACATAACATTTATTTGAACTATTTAGTGTTGATTGTAGGGGTAAAAATTTCAATTGAGTAATGCAACAAAATAGCACCCTCTTTTACCAGGTACCCTTTGTGTTGGCCACAACTTGTACACATCAACCCAAACTATTATTAGTCAATAAAATTTCAGGCAACTCTTGGATTCTTGCTCAATCATTCACCTCAGTTTCATGGCTTGCAATTAATTTAAACATTATATTAAATTACACATACAAACTGTTCCTAGTATGGTTACTTTTCTGGATTTATAAACAAATACTTAAAACTGATGCAATTCCTAGGAGCTTTAATACAAAATAATGGTCTGTACATACCTAAAGTCTGCCATAAGAAGTAAAGGGCCAGGGTTATCTGCAGAGGAGCTGACCAAATCATATTCAGGTATGCGGTCAAGTCCATAAAGCGCTGAGCATCAACTGACATTAGATTCACTATTTCTCCAACTGTAGATTCTTTCCTAGCAGAATTAGACATCTTCAAGGCCTGGAACAATTAAAATTTTTAATGAAGGACATGAGAACGAAGCTACAACAACTTAAGTCACTGAATCACTAGTTGAAAGAACAACTCTGATCTACAATTACAATTTAAGCTAGGATTTCATTCATTAAACTGACCTTTCGATAAATTGATGCAACCAATGCAGTTCTGATTCTCATCCCTACAAGATACATCCTCTGGAAATATTGAGACAAAATAATTGTTTGAACCACAGATGTGATAAACATCAATGCGGCAAAGAAATATCCTTTCCATACTGAGTCATCACCTTCCACAAAGATAATCAAAGCTCTGTGGGAAAAAAAGAGAAATTGTAAATTTGTAATCTATTGTCTACCTCTCAAGAAACTGAAGCCAATATCAAACGGGAACAGCAATAAAGTGTGAACTGATTAACAAACCAGAGTTCACCTTAAGTATGGTTTTAAGCTTAATAACCAAAAAGAAAATATTTTGAGAAGTAAATTTGAAAAAATTGTTTACCTCAGCAACTGAGGATTAACAAAAGTTAGCAAGTCCTGCATCAGTTTTAGAATAGAGCCAAACATGAATGTCGGTCCAAATGCTTTACATATTGCTGGGAGAACAGAGGCCTGTTTCTTCTTTTTAAGTTTAGGCGATTCAAAATCCACTCTTGCTGAAGTTTTCTTGAAAGATGCTTTGGTCCCTTCAGATCTTCATAAATAAAAAGGACATATATTTCAGAAAATAAAGACAAGAACAAACAATTTCTCTAATTTCACCACGCACTTATAAATAATAATGATCAAACATATCTTTTTGTAAATAGTACATAGTTTCATCATCAATTTAAAGCAAAGTGGGTTATTTGAACTTACAAACTGAGTTTCTTGACACTCTTTTCCCAATATCTGTCAAACTGTGGCACTACTTCCTTTGCAGTGTCTTCTGGATTTATGTTCCACAGATCTTTTGTTTCCAAAGGTTTCCTAAAACCTTTCCAAGACAGTTTGTCATACCAAGAGAAAAGAATTCTCGATAAAAAGGAGGCACTTTTCTCTGGACAAGGATTCTAGGAAAGAGTTATTGTCATCAAGTTCCAGAAGAAATATTTACTTAAAAATTCAACATTAAACATTCAATGTTTAAACTAACCTTTCCTGGGGGGTGTTGTTGTACAGTTGGACTTGCATCGGCAAAGCAATTAAGCAATAGCTGAACAATCAGCAATGGATAATACAGCATGAACAGTATAAATTCAAATGATGACCCATAAGACTCCTAAAGATAAATAATAGACACATGAAACTTAAAAATACAAATATTATTTTTCTAAAGAAACAATAAATTAACCTATATGCCATTGACTATTTTAAAGTTTTATTTTCTTTTCTTTTATCTTGAGTTGTTTTCTTTGACATTATTTGATGTTTTAGTATTGTTATGATTCAATGCCTTTCCTGGCTGTTTGAATCTTGCTAAATAAAAAAATATTCAGCCTAAATATTGAAACGTTTCTTGTGATAATATTATTTCCAAAGTTAAATAAATAATAGCTACAAATGTGTTTAATGCAATCTTTCTAGAGTTTTGTGGCTCAAACTAAAAAACAGGGAGTGTAAATTAAATCACTAAGGTATTTCTTAATATTGAAAACAGTAACTGATCTTGTTAGTAGNATATGGTGAAATTGGAAGATCTTTTGCCAAACAAATTGATAACCATTAGATATTGATAACTGTTAATTGAAAGTCCACTCCATGTGACTTCTGACATTTATTAGTAGATAGTCAATCACACTCGAAAAACCTATAACACATTCAAAGTTACTCATCAGTAAATAAAATACACATCACTTACTGTGTCTGTAGCTCTTATTATTTCATCTCTGTATTGCACTGCTTCACATAAGGATAGAAAGAGCCAAAATAAAAAGAGTAATCCTGAAGTGCTAAGCCCTTTCTTAAGATTTAATTCCAGTAGAATAGCTGCATATACCTAAATGAAATAAATCATACAATCATTAGGCGTAGACATAATCAAAAACTATATGGCAGGGAAAGCTCTAGGGATTTAGATGCCCTGATTCAAAATCTCAGGAAGAGCCCCCCCATTCTTCTATGAATGCAAAGTAGAGCACACTACTAGGGTGATCCAAGAATTAAAATACACCAGTTTTGCTCGTCTTTTTGTAGCCCTACTGTTTCCTTTTTAACTCACCTAAAGCCAGTCCATTAGCATGGCATAAGTGAAATATAACTAGCAGTGAAAATTCTAAATTGTACTCACAAATGTAACCAATCTGATTGCTGGTGCAAGGTAATCCACTGCATACACATCCTCTCCAATATTTTCCAAATGAGCTATATGACCTATGTCTACAATGGTAATTACTATCAAAATAGCTTTGATGAGCTGCAAAAAAAGAATAGGGTCAAAATCAATGAAACTCTTAACACATTTGCCATTTGGCAACCTACAAATCTTTTAATTTATGAGGTGAAAATGTTCCAGGAAATTTACATTAAGCATTATGTAATGGAATATAACACCTAAATATTAACAATATTCCAATAGAATACAATCTACAATAGCTGTTATTTGCCGGTTTTATCCAAGCAATCTAACCAACAAAAATTCATTGACTTTATGTAAGATTAAATCCAGATTTAGGCAGCAACACCAACACACCATGTTCCACAAACTCATAAGCCAGATGTAATAAGAAAAGCGAAATTTGTCTTCGCAAGAAAATAGATTTACATCTTAGATAAATCTTCTAAAAGTATATAATGAATTACCTACTCCTCTTCTTTAGGATGAATGCGATATTGGCTATTTTATTACGGTAGGTTAGGTAGCTCTCATTGCCAATTGCTATAACGATAAATTAGAGTATAAGAGCATATAAAACTCTCGCATAAATGATACAACAGAATTGTTTTTTTAATTTTTAGACGTTCACAAAATATTCTACAAACGAGCTAAATTACATGGCCAGTTTACGCACTGAATTCTATCATTAGGTGCAACAAAAATACAACTGATGATAGAACATGGACACAAAAGCAATAGAAAAAAATTTTCTTTTTTGTAGAATATCTTTTAAAGTTATTTTTCGGATATGTTATTCCACTACTTAATGCCATACGTAATTCATTTATAAGATTAAAAATGTATTTAATAAATTATGGCACACGAAATATGAAGGCGTTTATTTTAAACGTGCAATTTAGAAATATAAGAATTTTGCTTAATTACTTACAAATTTTGAAATATTCAACAAGCTCCATGGTACATTTCTATTCTTACTATGCACAATATAATAAAATTCTAATGGAGAAAAAATCCACAAAAATGCGCATGGAACCCAAATTAGCACCGTTTTTTGGAAGCATTCTGTAAAATTTGGATCTTCTGTATACCATGTCACGTTAAGGTCCTGAAATACGAAATACAAACATTAGGTTTGGCGATGAAAATAGCAGTTTACGAAGGAAGAGTTTGAGAAAAAAATGCAAACCCATCACATCGTTCTATCTTCAATTATTTCCAAGATATTTAGACTCATAGTCCATGAATATAGTTACAACAACTTTTTAAGTTTATGCTATAAGAATACTTCAGATGATCAAAACTTACCCATAACGGTGACCCACATAAGGAATCCAAAGTCCCGGCAGCTTCTGCACCTTCAATCTTCACCGTGTCGTTTTCCATTTATCTCAAATAATAAACCCTTTTATCGATAGAAAACTCTGTAAACATTAAAAAATATCACTTATACCACTTGCTATGTTTATCCTAAATTAAACTTAGGAGCGAGTCCTACTTTAATTGACTGAGCCATGCACAACTACAACTTAAGTACAGCCGCCCTCCACAAACACGAAACACTATATTTGCTGCGGATAGGACTGCTTGCAATACGTTAGTCATATGACTTCGACGAATGAGCATCAAATTTTCTCAGCGCAAATTTTCATAAGGGAATCCGTGTACCACTTTCATAAATGTGTACGGTTTGATGATTTTCGGATAATTCTTTTGGTTTTTAAGAGTCGTCTTCAGGTGACGATGGCGTTTTCACTTTGTGATAATCATGTAAAAATTTGTGATTTTAAAGTATCCGCGATAAGTTCCAAGATACGAAACTGCTCAGAAATTTCCTTTTACTAACAAAATTACGTTTATGCATTAATAATATATCCGTGAATTCATCAAGTCTCTCTTACGAAAGTTATCACATTGACTAGATCTTATTAGTTCATTTTCTGTTCCTGGATACCAAATACGAGGGTCCAGACTAAGATATTTCAAACAAAATCCTTCCCACACAAAACGACTCCCCGGAACAGAGTAAGAGGGGAGGACCGTCGATGAGAATTCCCCCTCTCTTATTCTGTTGAAGTTTAGATTCCACCGACTCATGATGCGTCTGCCAGTTGAAAAGTCCGGCATCACGATGAATTAACCCAAATTGATCGCGTGCCTACAGAGCAATATCCAACGTTGTTTTTCTTTACAATGCGCTTAAAATCTTTCAACCCCGCTAATTGTTTAAAAAGATCCTCTCGATCGTTCTTATTGTTCTTAATGCAATGATAGATTTAATTCAAAATACATCACGCAATCTTACCATAAATCTTAGTGAACCTGGTTGAAATCTTCCCATAGCTATTCAAATGTTACGTAACACAAGTGCTGTTCAATGGCTTGTGGTCTATCTTTCACTGAATTTGTTGGCGTTCTTTCCCTCTCACTCTCCCCTACCTTCAGAACGTCACAGTAGCAAACATTTTCAAGCCCCAACAACTGTGACGTAATCAAGGACAAGTTTTTATCTCCGAAGGTGGATCCATATGCTGCACGAATGATTATAAATACTCTATAGAGCGTGTCTAATTTTTCCAGAACAAGGAAGAAAGAAAGTGTCTCTATAATAGATCAGTCACCGAGTATAAAACATCCACGCGTATACGTGGATTTTCGCTGCTCGTTGCTGGAAGCATTTTTCAGAAGGCATACGCTCTTGTTATTTTTCAGTATTTCATTCATGTTTCACTGATATCCAAGCTGATGTGCACGTAAGTGTCGAAGTAAAGTGGAAGAGAAACATAAAAGGTCGAGTGTATATGTAGTCGAGGAACTTATAAAAGAGTTAGGGCGATTTCATTAATTATATTATAGATGTCATATTAAATTATAGATATCATACGATATGGGTTACATAGATTTCATAACTTTTTTAGTGATGAAATTGATAACATCGAACTCTTGAAAATGGTTTCATAAATACGTAGATGGTTATTTAATAGTAATTTTATCCTGTACATAATATATAGATATTTATGGCTTAATTTAACTTCATATTTTAAGTGTAAAACGCTAAAATTGAGTTCAAGCTCCAATAAAATAAATGTATACTGAAAATTGAATATTCCCTATTAGTTTTCAGTATCTATGAAAAGTTACAGTTCTAGGTTTCTTTAGCGTCTGAAACGAAAATAAATAAATAAATATATCACTTTCGGTGGAGGAAAACGATACATTCAAAATATAACAAATTAATCAACGGAGCAAACTGTTTTATTTTTACTCTGTGGTATCGTCTAAAAAGAACGAGGACGAGTATTTAAGGAAACTCAGGGCTGCAAGTACACCTTGTGGAAAAGTCGTATGGAGCCAAGCGAAAAAAAGATGGTGTTGCTAACGTGGGACGCATGAAAGAATAATAGGGATTTCTACACAAAAGATTGTAAAGAAGGACTATCATTAGCACTCTAGGGATGACATAGAAGCTATTAAGAACCACTGTAGCTTCTCAATACCTTTTTAGATGCTTCCAATCATCAAAAATCTCCGATTATGCGAAAATATGAAAATAGTGCTCGAGGTTTCGATTTCATTTTAGAATAAAGATCTTCAATGTAATATTTTAAAACACTAACTTGAAATTTTGGAACTGCGGTCTGCGGGAACCAAGTACAAAATATTCTTTTAACGCAAGGATTCCAAAAGCAAGAGGTTTTAACACCGCTACTATAGAAGAATCTCAGGAAAATAAGAATTTCTGCATCTAAATCTTTATTACCCTGCAAGCCGCCTGTCGGCGTGTGGCAGGGGGTGTACGCACCGAGAGTTCGAGCTAATTTTTAAGTTTATTGCTGTCGTGTGTCGTTCGCGGAAAAAATCTATAAAACGAAGATTTGACATTAGCTTTCTTTTTGCCCAATCAAATGGATCGATAACCACGACAAGATTCTTCGAGGATTTCCAATATTTCCAATCTGCTGAATTTCTTCAATTATAAAAAATTCAAAAGCCGCCCTTTGTTTCTCAAATGTAATTTCCTTTTCCGGACTATCGGACGACTTACTCAAGCAAGATTTCGGGGAACAATCTTGCAACTTTTCTTATACTTACCACGATTTTTAGAAGCAATGAGTGAGAGTATATCTATCAAAATGGGGGTCTCATTTTTGCATTCGCTATGCGATAACTTCCTCAAGCTGAGTAAAATGAAACACTTCCGTGAAAGCCACTGCCCAAAAGTTGGATGAATTAGACAAAAAAATCGAAAGATAAATAAATAAATCGTAAAAGCTAATATTACCAAACTTACTAAAATGAGGATGACCTGAATAAATAATCTCAATTTAGGTGCAAAATGTTTAATACAGCCAACACAATCTAATCAAGATCTCTCCTTATCTTCTCCAATCATTGCCTTTATATTTCGAATTCTTCTGCCTTTTGTAGTTCGACAAATGCTTTACATTTCGAATATGAAAAGAAGTTGGGTGTACGTAAACATATACGATTTATACGTTAAGCCAGAGTAAATTTTTATATTCCTTTTAAAGAAACTTCATAATTTTTAAGTGATAAGATAAAACTAATGTAGGACCCGATGTTAGTATCCCAATTATTACGATAATTTGAAAGATAACTTATGTTACTCGGGTTATGCGATAATTGCATTGCGGTATAGGAATATTACCGATAAGCTATCGTTGATTCCTTCCAAAAGTTTGACCTAAACAAAGTAGAGGCTCTAAACAATACAACAAATGGATCACTGAACAAGTTCATGGGGCAGTCACGCCCGCCATTTTACCCATGAAACGGCAATATCATCGAATTTCGCTTTCACAAATATTCATGACAGGCATTTTCTTTTAAAAGAAAAACATAAGCTGAAAATCAAAAACCCTACTGAGTTTTCACATTTGTTGGTTCTCCAGGTCGTTCAGAGCAATTTAATTTCTCAGAGAGAAATAACACGAAAAAATAACTAATTAGAATGTATCGTTCGATTGGAAGCTTCAAAAATGCCGTACCAGATAAGTTATATATCTGTGAGAGATTAACACAAATATATCCTCTTGATAAGAAGTAATTACGTCAAGCCAAGGCTTGTATCAACAGAAGTTTATCCCCGATCAAAGACATATGTTAAGGACAATGAATTCCAACTATTTTCAGCAGTGTGTTCGACTTTTAACATCCACCTTTATTTCTAATAGTGATTGGATGATTAATCGGAACTATCGGAACTTTTCCGGGTATCGGAATCGGATAATTTTGAACTTAATGTCAATTCCAAAAGAGATTCTTTGGAATTATTGTTTAAAGGTAAATCTTTTCAAAGCAACGATTTTTGATAACTCTCCGCATTTCTGATGATTAATGATGTATAAATAAATACTTACTAATCGAACTATCGGTAAAATTAAAATATTTATAACACCTATGTATGGTACGTGAGTTTATTTAACTTATTCTTGCGTAAAAAAAATGGAATCTGCGAGTTTCTACCCAATTCTTGAAATTTCCATAAAGTCCATTCCTTCTGCTTTGTTTCAACTCCAAATAAATCTTTAATCTCTTTTTACATTGTTAATGTCTTAATTAGTACCAATTTAATAAATAAAACAAGAAATAGGTAATACAAAAATATAATTAACTTAAATCTTCCTTTTAAATTTTAGGATTGAAATGTAATAGCTAGATTATT
>KZ308140.1:1453008-1477071 GCA_000376725.2 Ladona fulva | reverse complement strand
ATTTATATATTAAATGAAAGTTGTAATTTCATCTACTAGGGTAATGGTTTTGTAACACAGGGCATTAACTAATTCATCTTGATAACACAAAAAATAAATTGAAAGTTAATCTGATACTAAATTAATCCTGGGATTTGCGGAAGGAATTTTTTTCACTGAGGATAATACTCGTAGTTAATCTTAATTAATGCAAGAATATGTATTCGCAGCAAAAGGGAGTATAAATTAAGGGGGCTTATAAATGATCTAAGACGGAAACCGATCTTTTTAAACGACTAATTTAATAAATATAAGGAGAAAGTCGTGATGGATCCATAAGATTATTTTACTAACTATACCCTAATATTATTCACATGGGGATTATTGAAGGGACAAGGAAAGGAATTTTAAAATTAGAAAAATATTGATTTAACTAGCATGTACGACAGTAAATTAAAAGGAATTGTGAAGGTTTTCAACATCATCGTGGATTAGCAACTGAGAGTTGGATTGCAGTAACACTCCAAGCCTTGACCGCGCTAATCACTTCATTCCCTCATTGTTCGTAATCACAACATTTACTATTACCTGCCTCTCACAATCCTACCTAGGCATTCTTGTATCAAGCGCTTCTGTGATATTTTTATAGCGATAAGTGTGCAATGCGCACTGTACATAACATCTAACATGTTCTCGGGCTTCATAAAAACTGTTTCCGCGAAATTTGGCCCGCGGAAAGACTTAAAAACACCTAATTTAAGAGTTTTACGACTACTATTGGAGTCGGCAAACTTTTGCGATGGAGGAACCAAACGTTTCCCAAAAATGTATTCAATTAACAAAATATTATATAACTATTAAAGATCCATAAATTTGATTCAAAAGATATGGAGTTTTAAGGAAGTAGTAATATTGTTAGCAGTGCTTCGACAGATAAGATCATTTCCACGGACCCATACATGGAATCGAACCCGGGATCGCTATCACCAAAAACGAATGCACTTTAAAGTTCTATCGTATGCTGCATTACTGAATGTGTCTCCAAGAGAAAGTTTAAAATAGCAATACAATACATATTATTTGCTATAAAGGTGCGAGCGTTAATATTTCCCATGAACCTATTTTTATGGTCTTATTTGTAAGCAATCGCTTTTCATTAATGACTCATCTTAGCATCAGTAATTTGACTTCTAAATTTTGACATCGTTACCCAAAAAATAAGAAAATAAATTCACAAATACATATATTCACAATCACTTCGGAGACATATGCACTGGCCCGAATAGCCACATGTGGCTCGCGAGCTGCAATTTGTGCCGACGCTTTCTTTACAAGCTCATTTATGATCGAAATGCAATGAAATAACTCTCGCGAGAGTCTGAATGGAGATTGATCGCAGCATTGTAGGTCAAACGCGAGTAATCCATTATCTTCTACTTTACTTCCTTTCTCAGCCATGCGTGTAATGCACCTTCTATTTTTACTCCGCAAGAGTTGTGAAAGCAAGCACCGTTCTTTTATCATTTACACACCTATTGGTGAGACATAGAAAGAATACATTCATTACTCTAATATCAACAAATTATTGGTCGAATGAAGGTTTATGTGCTTAAGAACATTCAACGATGAGCTTTTGGAATGCTCTTCAATTCATCCAGGGCTGCGCAAATGAAAAGCTTGTTTAATTTAGTGGCTTAAAGTGATAACAATAATGATTTATTCACGAGCAGATTGCCCATTTCAGATACACAGAGAAAATACTTAAAAATAAATTAAATATGACTCAAGTATAACAATAGCAATATGTCATAGTACTACATACAATATACGGTACAAAAATATATGTGTTCAAACATCTCATTTTTACCTTAGCGGTCATTTTTACTTTGTTAAAAGTAAAAATGACCGCTAAGGTAAAAATTTGGTTTACGACAAGATATACAAAGCCATATATTTCAGACCCCAATTTCATCCAATATTTTTCTTTTGAAGGTCGTCAAGGAATCAAAAAAATATTTTTATTTAGTTTGTTAAAGATTAAAGGATTATTGAAAGCAAAGTTTCTGCGACAGAACTTAATATTAAAAAGGGTAGGATTTCTGGTGTTACCCAGTATACTACTTAGATGCACTCTTTGGAGTAACAGAGTTATATCAAGTATATATTACACTGTTTATACAGAAATATAAAGTAAAATAACTGCTTTCATATCGCTAGTGGATACAGGTCCAGAAGTTTCCCTGATTGTTAATGAGGAATGTTAATAATAATGAAGCTATGAGCGCCCACCAAGATATATACGTGAGGTTGTGGTTCAAGAAGTGGTTAATCAAGTCATTAATTAATTGATCGATTTTGAAATTTATCGTGGAAGACTATATTCCGTGGAAATCTATGACAAGAGACATAACATTTCAAATCGTGGTCGAATTACTTAGGATTTTGTTTGTTCATAGCATCAAAACTTCTGTTCTTAAATCCCATTTCAGTTATGTCAAGTTATCAAACACTATATTAACAATAAAAATCAAGGCGTTCTTTGTTTACCATATGTGTGAAAAAGACATTTCTATTTTAATGATAAGAAAGGATGGTACATTTGAAAATAGGTCGAAATTCCGTTGTTTATACTGGCAGCCACCTATTTGGCTAACCCAGCTTAGGAGTGGTGACACAAATCGTCAAATAACGAATAGAAAAGCAGCTGATTTTTTCAGATTTTAAATTAATGGTATATACGAGAACGCGGTGGTAGAGGGTGGTTTTTTTATAAGTCAACATCTTTTTAATTGATCGGGAATTAAAAGGCATCCAGGAAAATACCCTTTTTTGACAAACCTATGGGTAAATGGAGTATAAATATGTTCTACATCTTAAGACATCTTAAGATGTAGATAAGATTCTACATCTTAAATATATTCTACATCTTACATTACAATATGATAATACTCTCGAACAACTTTTGTTGTAAATAAAGCAATTTTAATAGTGACATTTTAAGAGCGAATTTGGCGCAACATTTCTGAGAAATCCGGCTCATCTACGTCACCCATGTCTGAAGGCCTAATTCTCTGTAATAATTGTTACCAAAGAGGAAAAATTACCATTTTCAATTAAAATGGACATTTATCTTCCATTGCAGCAAGTTTTTTTATCCATACGAATAAGTTCGAAAAATCGACTTTTGACCGCAAAAACGGGCTCTCCAGGCCACTGTGCACCCCTAGCAGGCTCAGTTCTTTCAAGATGTCCTTACCACCCTCGCCGACCTTTACCTCATCCCTAAGCGTATACATTCCCTTCCTCTGCATGCCAATGTTGCCAGAGTAGCTCTAAGCGCGTTCCTCCAAATATTTTAATTTCTGGCCACTATATCACGCCACCAAGTGTTGCTTTAATTTTTGATACCGCTGTACAAACTCTACAGAAAATTTTCCCAACGCAGGGAGTGAAAATTTCCGTAATGTTCAGTAAGGAGAAAATTATTGTCACTGTGATCGGAGTCTTTCTCAAAGATAACCCAGTTATCAAGGTAAGGGTGTCCCTAAAAGTAGATAAAACTGAATCTACCAAAAATTTAATCAGTTCATAGCGTCCTTGGGTACGATTTTGATAAAGTACCCAAGGCTGGGTGATGCCAGACAAAACCATCAGTCTGGTGTTTTTATCACTGAGATTTTTCTAAGAAACGTAAGCTGTTACATTAGAAATCTAAATTTACAGTAAGACATTACATCTGGAACTTTGCGACACATGATTTACTTATTTTCTTTGATGTAACTCTTTTTTTGTGGGGATGCAAATGTTTTTGGCAAACATAGATAAAGGATACTTCCTTATGATATTAAAAATAATTATAATAGTCTCTCATGCTTCATGGAAACTAACTGCCTTCGGAGTGAGAATCTTAATTATGATTATAGAATTCGATTATTAATATTAAGGAAATTGTTATAAAAATACTGACATTAGAAATTAATCACCGAATGGAGCTGAAAGATTAATCACGTACATTCATTTTCATGAGTCATGTGTCCAATTTAGATCAATTACAAGCTGTTTTCTAGTTAGCATAATTTTTGGGTAACTTCCGATTTTAATATCCCCCTCCCTGTCAAAATTTTATTATTAAATAATAAAGACAAATTTCCATCTCAACCATTCCAGAAATCTACTTATTCGTTAAGCTTTTTTGAGAAATCAATTTTAAATGTTATTCAAAGTTTAGTGATAATACTGTAAATGAGTTTGTTATTCATAAAACGGAACCATTACCAAATAAAACCAACTACTACCAACCAATTATTAATTAAAAACAACTAACCATCTACCCATATTTATTTCCCATATCGGTTCCCCCAAGTCACTGCAGACCATGTTGATTTTATTAAAACCAAGTACTATTCTGGGTAGTTGGATGAAAAGTATCAGTCACCACCGGACGACGAGAAACATTACCTCACCTTAACAGAACATTCCTGTAAATCTTTCAGCAAAAATCCAGTATGCTACTCCAACGCAAGTCCTTCAGTCCTCCCTAAGGAAGGCAAACAGTCAACATTTTCGGGGAATAGGTGCATTACCCTCGTCTTGGTCCTAAGCTTTCTAAAATCCCATCCCTCAGTCCTCCGTTGGCTTCAGGCACGGTTCCACAGACTGCTCTGAGGGCTGGGTTATGTAATATGGTGATCCATATTACATAACCCAACCTACATGATTTCCATTCTGGAAATATCCTGTACACTTTAGCATAAACTCCTGCGAGATATGTAAAATGACTGTCTCAGGCGTGACTTTGCGGATTTGTCTTCATGGTGTAATGAAATAAAATTATATGATAAATTCCACATTAACTTTAATGAACAACAGATACATAGTGCACCTGATGACGTCGAACAGCAATTAAACCACATGTAAATCGAAGTTAATACGTAATTTACCACAGAATTTATTCCTGTCGATGTTTTACATACGCAGCACTTTTTCCGAACTATATATACTCGAATGGACCGGAAAGAAAATAGCAAGTACGTTCAAGGGAGGAGGATTCTTCCAGCGAACGAGGCAGGCTGGGAAAGAATTTCAAGGGAAAGAAAACCAATCCGTTGGGGTGGCGCCTCTATTGACCCTGACGAGCCCTAATCCGTTTACACATGTTTACCTCTCCGGTATGCCTTTAGGTCAATGTCTTCCTCGCGGAAGACCTAGAACTAGAACTTCAACGCTTATCAATGCTAGGGTAAGGTTATACTCAGGGAAACAACGATACCTATGCGAAAAGCTTGAAAATGTTCATTCCTGATTTGTGTAGCATACGCGGAAAGAATTAAAACGAATTATAAGTGTAAAACTAGAGATGTAGTTAGTAAGTAACGCAGAACTGCGTTTGCTATTCGTCCGTCATTTGTCTAGCAAAAAATCAACATTTATAATGTTTCAAATTGGATGATAACATTTTCTGAAATTTATAACGATATAAACGATACAAAGTCAGGGGTAACCTTGTGGTAATTATTAATATGCTTATAACGATATTTTTCCAAGGAAAAGAAATACTCGCCATTGCTTCTAACTAGTGATTATGAAATGCAGCCCGATATAGACCGATCATGCAAAAAATTGAAACAAGATACGATAAAATAATCAATGAATTAAATTAATTAATTGGATCGTTCCAGCTAAAGCTTCAGATGGAAATAATGGATTAGTAACACATGTAACAACAGATTAACCTAAAATTAATTGTTGTTTCGCTTAATCACTTCATAAATATCATAGCATATATCTCTGTTGCTGGAATATTCTCGACTTTTCCGCTTCATCGAATTTTATGTAATGGTATGTGCATTGTAAACTGAAATTTCATATCGGTTGCGGTTTTATGCTGGTTGTATTTATCTTTAAAACTGAGTCCACGACCTTGAAAGTAAAACCACCTTACTATGAAAGTAATCTGCTAAAAGTTGTTTCTTTCTTCAAACTCAAAAAGTCTTTCCGTAAGTTGAGGTAAGATGTCATCCGTGTTATTTCCGTGTTTCTGAGTTCAACAAGACGAAGCCCGATCTATTAAGTCAAAGCCGAAGACTGTTTCAAAGTGAAACATTGTTATGACTAATCATCATTTCGCTCGTTAAAATACCGATTTCAGGCAAGTTTAAGGCACAGTTAAAATTAAACCCAATTCCCAATACAAAACAGTAAATTGTAGAATCTAGGCACTGAGATTGTTGTTTGAGCACATATGGGAAATGTTTCAAACCGTCCCCACCCAATACTAAGCTACTAGAAAAAAGTAGCTTAGTATGGGGTCGGATCTTCTCCAGACGGAAAGAAACGGACATGGGATTAAAGAGGACAGAACACGAGGTAAAACCGTAGAGCAAGGGGGTAAAATAGCCCTCAGAAACGTGATTAATGATATAACATCTATACAAGGGCGGATCTATACAGAAACATGTCAAGAGGGAGGGACTGGCTAAGGGGGACGATTTAAGATCCTTACGAATTCATTTCTAATTGAATTTTGCAATGCTGTCATGTGATAACGGCAGTAAGCGCATAGTCATCGTAGAATTACTTCACAATCAAATTTTAATTCAATCTCCATGTCGAATCATAGGTTAACTTAATAGTATGTATGTACTATAAAGACATCAAACGGGGGGGGGGGGTCGCACCCTTACCCCACCCCTTTGGATCTGCCAATTTATTTACGCAAACGAGAAAAGGAATATGTAGGGATGAAAAAATATTTGAACACAAAAAAGAAAAGTACAGAATAGAGAAATAGTACTCATAGGTAAAGAATAGAGAAACTAGAAAAAATTGCATTATTTTCATAGAGAGACTCAGTCGTTATTTTACGAAGCTCCTAGACAGTGAATATATTTTCTCCATCAATCAAAATAGCATTTTTTCAATTTTTTCGCTCTCATCAGTAAACAAGTAATCATCTGCATTTATTTTGAAAAGTCGTCCCTTTCCAGCCATGTTGTACTGAAATAAATAGTATCATTTATATGTTGGGTAATATGATTAGGGATGAGTAGAAGTAATAATGAATGTGAAAAATGAGACATTCATCTTAAAATTAAAATTATAAAATAAATGATTACTACAAAATTTCCAAGAAAGCAATGCTAAAGTAAGTCATTCAATATTTTCTGTCCTGTCTTTACGGTAATTCAGAATTTATATTCTTTTTAAATGACTCTTCTTAAAACAGTGTGTCTCCATAGAAAATGCAACCGGCAAATTTACGAGTAAACTTAATAAAAATTTGACCAACCCCGCTATACTTTATAAAAGCAAATAATTTCATAAAGAATGCAAATTGAGGTCTTCCATCTGTCAGATACGGAGCTAAATTGCTTACAACCAACGCAAAATCTTAGGCGCAGAAGGCCTGCGTCATCCGTAAACAAGAAGATGAGTTATTTTTCTACGGTATATGAAATGCAAAAGCGCTAAATCGCTTGAAATGAAAAGTGTGAGGGTGGCATTGAGTCAGCCAAGACCTCCATTTTGAGGGGACTCAAAAGTGAGACTATACTTGAATATTTGGAGGATGACACATCCATCGAAAGAATGAACACCGTGAAATAGTTCAAAACAGCTTTGTTACAGTGTCTCAGTAAATGGGTAGCTTACTTTATGCGAGAGTCTGGCATTGTAATATTTCGGTAATGAAGGATAATAGGGACATACTTGTTTAAATTTTCAATAAAACTTACTCAATGAACATTGCGAATAAGGTGATAAATTACATGAAGCACTAACCAAAACCGAAAATACATTTAATATACATGAGTTAACATTTTCTGGAAATTTTTCCAAAGTTTAGTTGTTGAAAAAACAGCCTAAGTTGATAATTTTTTTTAACAATTTTAATATCAAAAACCATAAAAGATGTCAATATAACAAAAAATATAAACACATTAAATTAATCTGAGAAAGATATGATTGAGATATAGCAAAAGATAAACCAATTATAATTTGTTAAATTTATGGGACATATATATCCCTTGGTCCTCAAAGGTTTAGAGAAATTATATCAATCTTCCGTAATAGACTATCTACCTACTAGAGCAACTCGTAGCGGACGCGATCAGCTAATATATCCTACACCTCGATCAAATATTTAAAAATTCCTTCCTGATCGCTGGCTCTCAATTCTCGAACTCCCCACCTGACCTTATCAAATATTCTAGCTCGGTGCGAGTATTCAAAGAAAAATTATTTAATCGTCTTTTAATTGCAAATGTGAAAAAAATGTTTTGTTTTGTATTCCTTACTAAACATCCTTCCATATTTTACACTGTCTATTGCTGCTGAGCAATTTTCGCATTTTTAATAATTTTTTAGTTTTTTCAGCTCCATGGGAAGATCACGGAACAAATTTAAAATTATAATTATGATTATTTATTATTTGTTATTATTATTACAAGTGTTTTTGTTATTATTACAAACAATTTTTCCTACATTTCGGACGACGAAGGATCTAAAATCGCCTTTTTATATAAAAAATCACGATTGTCGAGTTTGAGAAGCAAATTGAATAATTTTTCGGCATTATCACCATATTATAATAAGCAAATGTCTGCCCGTCCCCCTATTTATCTCATTGTCAGAAACGGCTTGACTTAAAGATCTGCAACAAACTGCATTGCGTTTCTACGATGCTGAAACCCCCATATAAAAATATTCTCATCTCTGTAAAGGCCCGGGTTCGAACCCAGGAGCCCATAATACGTTTCCATAAGAGATGAACGTAAAGTATGTTTTCATGACTTGCAGAGGTTATTTATTATACAAAATTAAGTTAGAAATAATGATCCTACGAAATTGAGACAAGTGTCACAAGAAAAGAAAATGATCATAGAATTTTATTTTAGTTATGAAACATTCATATAATTTCGAAATTGTGAGAACTTTGATGAAATACACGGAAAATTCGTAACATTTTTCGGAAATAAACAACCCATCCCTTTGACTACCAAGACAATTGTTGAATGTTTATTTCATGAGTTATCCCAGTTAAGTACACGGGGATAACCAGCTCTTATATTTTTCTATAAGAAATGTATGAACGTAAAGTAGACTTTTATGTCTCGAAAACAGTAGAATTATTATTAAAAATAATGTTAAGAAATATATTGAGTAATTATGATCTCACGGCGGACTGTTTCTGGCTTAAGAGGATCAGATATAAACGATAATAGATATATTTTTAAACTTAATTAAGTTCCGTCATGCTTGACGGGGGCGTTTACTAGTTCTATATGTTTAAAGGGTGGACTAACCAGAAGTTAGTTGCAAACGAGCAATGATTCGAGATCGAACGCTCACACCCAACCGAGATTTGCCAACGGTAAACACTCTTTGCTACGATAACGTTTATTGCCTAGGATCCGAGGTGACTATTTTATTGTCGGCGATATCTCGTTACTAGCTCGATGCACTCGAAGAACACGTCACTGCTAACACACACTTCTGCCGCAGGGTAGATTAGATATTTTTTGCCTGTCGCTGGCCGTTACGAGGCCACCAATTCCACCATCAACTATTTAATTCCTCAGCTCTTTTTGTGTTCATGTCAACTGTATCGGGAGTGGCCGCAGTGCATGACCCCGCGTTTACGCCGCTGCTCTTATAAACAATGCAGCTGCTAATTACTCGCTTACAAGAATCCAAGGTCCTGAAAGATCCCGTTCTCTGTCAGCAGACATCGCGTTTTTTACTATAAGCGTGGTATGTTGTTATCTAATTATTCCTACAGGGAATATATGAAAACTCACGAGATAGAGTTGCGCGTCCTTGAGACACGACTCTATCTTGCTAATTGAAAGACGTTTTATTTCATTCGACTATTTTGTGTAATTTCACGCAGTAGTGCCACACCAAGCAAAGTTCCGCATTGCATTTGACCAAAGTATTCAATCTTGAATACCTTATGTTTCAATAATTATTAATCGTTTATTAATAAACAGTTAGTTATTATTATTATCAAAGTGATAAAAAATCATTACATCACTGGATGTCAGACAATCGAGTGGACGTAGTTCCCTCCAATATTTTCCTTGAAAGGAATGAAAATTACTCTGGGCGCTTGGATAACGTAGCTGTGCCATGCAAGTCGAGGAAGAAAATAAGTTAGCAAATTCATTTTTATCAGTCAAAAGGCGGAGCGAGTTATGTCACATGCTTCATAACTGCCCAATTATAACGGATGTGGTGAGCAGCACCTAATTGGAAATTGTGAAAACTACACTTCATAAATTTCAAATTTCTAATGAAATATTGGGCGTTTAGAAACGCTCGTTTCGTTAGTCGGCATTTCAGAAAGTGTAGAGGGTGTAGAGCGTCCCCCTGGAGAACCCAGTGGGCGTTCAGAAAATACTTGCAGTAAACGAAACCGAAGAAAGTAGTTCAAAAGCTATTGTTTACAAGCTTTTTTATGGGGTTTTGCAAACGTCCTTCGCTGAATTGAATTCAACTACCGATCCGCGGGAAATACGAGATATAATGAGATATGAAAGCCCTTTCATGAATTGCACGACCGTTTGAACTTCCTATAATTTTTAAATGACTTTTTCCATCAGTGTTTTTCTCTCAGGGATGAGGGTAGAGTTTCGACAAAACAATCGAATATTATAAGTGAAAAATGTCTATTTCTATTTTTATAACCTTTGCAATAAAGCGATGTTTATAATTTTACAAACTATTAGAGTTACCTGTTCTCCCTTTCCGTTCTACCGAAGTTTCCTTGCACGGAAGTTAGAATTTTTACTCCAGCTCCATTTCTGCCGTCTTCGAAAGCAGTCGCGGTCTAATTTTTCCGTCCATACTCCCGAGAGCTTTCGTAATAAAAGAATTTATTCCGTCACGAAGTTTACGTTCCAGGCCGGGGTGGCGATTGTGTGTGCGAATGAATGAATGTATGAAAGGACAGCGGCTGACGCCACTCGGTCCAACAGAGCGCAACGAAAACACGTGTTACATGTTTAGCTTGAGGGCGGATATCATCAAAGCCAAAGAGTACTCACATCATGAGAACGAATAAAATTAAAAAATACTCTCTTTATAAGAATATCGCTCTCAAAAGTTACCTTTCCCTGCACTTTCAAAATAACTGAAAACAAGATGGCTACGGCTCACTGAGTGATTGTTGGGTTAGCGTCAGCTGGATTACAGTATCGATCTCTATGCAATTGTATTGTCCCTGAGACAAAATCGTGAGTGCATTTACAAGAATCACGAGAAAATTATCATAAATACAGAAAAATGTTGCGATTGTGCGTGTAGACGTCCTCCGAGTCCTTAGAAATTTTCAATTATTTCCTTCAATTACAAGAGAAGCTAATGCCGCTGAAATGTTCATGTAACATCAAAAAATAGTTCATTATTTTCTGAATGGGTCTCATTCGTTGCAATGTGGACGTCCAAAGGATACCGTCCTTCATGGCATACTTCCATCGATTGCCGCAATTGATTTGCAGTCTTATTCGGGGAACCAAATAATATCTGCTTGATAACTCAACAATTTAGTGTCCTTGGATTACATTTACGAATGGGTGTAAAAGTATGCATGCATGAAAACAAGAAATTCTAAAATTATTAAAAGATACTGCATAAACTTTGTTCTGTGCCTATCGTAATCGATAGGCTCATTACAATATAAATAAGTCTCTAAAGAGCAGAATAAAAGAGAAATAAAATAATATATATTCTTTTACACACAAACTTTTATTGACTGATGAAGTCAATAAAAGTTTGTGTGGAAAAGGAAATAAATAAGGTAAATAATAATAAAGGAAAGATGTATACTTTCCTTTATTATGGATTTCCTCAATATCTCGGCCGCCTCCGTAGATTTTATAAAAGAAAAATCCTTAAAACAAAAGAATCATGTCTTGAAGAGGGAGATACTTTATTTGGAGATGGAGTAAATATTTAAAAATAAAGCTGAGGCTCCACGGAGAGCTTCATTTAAGAGGAGGGAAAGAAAACATTTGGATACACCACAAAATGAAGTGAAATTGTTCGGCAAGTTTTAAGGAATTGCTGTCTCGGAATTCGGAGAACCTAAGTACTCTAGGATGCAAAGTTTAATGGAAAACGCTTTCCTCAAACTGAGTTTCCGTAACGCCTGGTGCTTTTGCACCGGAAGTTTACCAACCGTAATCTCTGGCTTGTATTCAAAACGAGTTGGAGGTAAAGTGCACCGAGTAGAATTGCGTTGAGGGAGAAATTCACCATCCCCATTACCTATTTTTAGCACCTTCTTTTTGTGGTTAATAGAATTGCAGGGGATCTATTCACTATTGCGAAAACATTCATTGCCGTGACGGACTGTTGATGAAAAGAATCTACCTGACTATCAGATACGATTTCAGTACTATTTCCACTTAGATCTATAATAAGATGCGAAAATCCTAATTTAGTCTAAATTGGTTTAAGAATCAATTAGAATGATGGATCAATGATACCAGTAAAAAGAATGCGACGTTTCAAAGTATTTTTCTATGAAAATTTCCATGTTTTTTGCTCGTAAATAAAATAGAAGGGATGTACATAAGAGGTTCCACGAAATGAATACATATTGGGCTAGTAAACACTGTCAGTTCTTTAGCGATGCAATAGAATGAATTCCTCTTTCTCGGGAATTATTTTCGTTTGCCTGTTCCCGAAATTATCTAGTCGGGAAAATCGCTTCTCAAAACCCTGTAATATCCACAATGGGAAATACACGAACAATTTAAATTTAAATATTCATTTTTGCTAATTATCACTAAATAAAATAAAATTTTGTCACAAAATCAATCAGAAATTAAATATTGAGAAGGAATAAATTTACTTTTATGGTCGTACTCAGTAAAATTTTAAGTGAAATACTGATTTATATCGTAATCAGAAATTAATTTTAATTTTTTTTTACGCCGGAGAATTCGGAATCTCCCAAAAGGAATTCAAAAAAGGAGAAACTCAGAATAATTTTTGCTCGCAGAGTTGACACTTATTGTTCTCACTACCGATTCCTATAAGAAAGCTCTTAGAAATGCATTTGCCTTTGATTTATTCGATTAATAAGTCTGAGAATTGATGGAGTAACCAGCAGAGATTTTCATTCTTATAACCACGAATAAGGAATCACGGCTCGATTGTTATTTTTCATTTGCACTGAAATTTTACGGAAGTTTCGCAGCACTTCTTTAGCTAAATATCCTAAATCTATCCAAACTGTTCTCACATAAATCTCGAGGTAATACAGTAGCTTTATTGTTATCATAATTGTTTTTGCTTCTTCGCTCTCCTATCACAATTTCAAAGATACGCGTAAGTTTGAAATGTAAGGCAGTTGTTCCATCGCATAAACGATTTCCAATATAGCTGAGTCGGCAGATGTCAAAGTTCAGGTACGTTTCTCCTTCCTGAGTAGAGACATCCGGTACTTAGTCATCTCAGTCCGTAGCGGCGAATATGTATAAAGGTTTACGCCTATATTTCAACCTGTCCTCAACGGTATCCACCCGAAGGTCTTCCATAACTGCGATACGGTGTTGTCAAACCTAAAGCCCACGCGTACGCTGTTATTTTCCAGTCAAGAGAATGATGCGAATACGTAAGGATCACAAAATGCCCTGCAGCATGAGTAACGAATAAACAAGCAAAAGATGCAATCCTCCCAATAAGAAGTGATCCTTGATTCAATCGGATTTAAACGTATTTTGGGCCAACTATAGCTAATTGCAATCCTTAGCCGAACTAAAGACTATTCCTTGAATATCCATTTGGAAAGAACATCCCAAACTCTGTGATAGTAATATTCTTCTTCGTTTTCACCTTCTCCCATCAGCTGATGGGAGCGTCGTTTAATAAAATTAGAAAATTTTTTGTCGATAGTTACAGGTGCAAGGAATAAATATCTACTGTTGAGAGCAGCTAGCGATAGCTTTTCTCGCTTACATCGATGGAAGTGACAGAAAAACTTTAAATTCGTTTATATCTTCAGCCCACTGCCATAGAAGTAAATCTATCTTAGGAAAGGATAAAATGAAAACGAACGGCAAATAATATACTTCACGACTATTATTTTAAGGTATCAACTATTTTGAGTGTTTAATGAAAGTTATTTTCTAAGGTTTCTGGAATGCATGTGTATGGTTTATACCGTTCACATGCTTCATTTGTTTTATTTCCGAGTCATGAATACATTTTTAATTTCAGATACAATTGCAAACAAATCCTTTCGGGGAAAAACTTAAACATTCTCGAGGCTCGTAAGTCCACCGGTTGAGAAATACCGCTCTCTTGGTTGGTTAATGGAGCAGCATTATGTAATATAAGTATACTTAAACAAATAAAGAAATAAAAGACTGTAAACAAAGAAAATAAATACGGTCAATGGACGGAGACGCACGCGCGCAAGGACAGTGGCATTCGTGCGTTACGAAATCCACTCCATTGTAAGCACAAAATAAAACTGCCGTCGTCATCAGCCGCGAAAGTTTGGGAGGAAGTTAAATGAAACCGAAAGCACTGCATAGCTGAGCATGCCTAGAGTACTGATAAAAACAGTTTAATAAAATCAATTGTCAAATTAATAAAATTGCTCGGAAAGGGAAAAACGTTTCAATCGGCGTCTCTGCAACTCTATTTGAAAAGCTAGTTTTATTAATACATCACTTACAGTTTCACCGATGCATAGATTTAGATTTTTACCCTGCAAGCCGCCAGTGGCGTATGGCAGGGGGTGTACCAACACCTTACCTGATCTACCCTATTAGTTTCTCTGATGCTATTCGGAAAGTACGACCAGAAGTAACTATCCGTTTTAGCGATTATTTCCTTGTAGCGCTTGGTTGTCACCTCACGAAGATGACCGGAATGAAAATATCCTTTGCTTCGCCTAAAAATTCTGGACCGATGAATTTTTCGAAAATCTTTCGTCGGTAAACAGATCTTCTCTCCTGCAGTGAGTTCCATCCGAGTGATTTCTGCATAGTAATGCAGTAATTGTATAGTAATAAATACGCTACTTTTGGATAATAAAAGGAAACCTGAACTCATTCTCTAATCTTGTTTTCCTCAGCTCTTTATGCACTTAAAAAAATTCAACTTTTAGCATCAAATCCAATCGATTATTGATATTATCTGACAATCTTTCCACATTTATTTCAATTCAACTAAAGCAGGTGGATTCATTCCTTACTAGGGTATTGTTCTCTCGAGGGATATATAGATAGACCCTTTAATGGCGAGGTTAGGTCCATGTGGGCCTCTCTTCCACCTAGCCTCGTATGTCATTATATTGTGTACAAAATATAATTATAAACTGAAAGAGTGCGGTGTGGGAAAAAAAAACTTTGCAACTTAAGGTTGGCAAAGAAAAAACCCACTTTGCTGGAAAACACCCACAGAGAAGGGTGTGAAAAAAAATCGCAAAAAAAGTAAATTTATACAAAGACAATATATTATACAATAGATTTAATGTAATCGAAAATGAGAATAAAATAAAATAAAATTACAAACTATAAAATGTAGAGAATGTACGCTTAAAGGTTACGTACATATACAAAATGAAATTACATATCTAAAGATGACAATAGTTCGCTAGATTAATTAAAAGAGCATGATCAATTACTCAAAGTAAGATTGTCTTATAGCTAATGGTCACTTTTCAGCCAAAGGGAGGCTCCAGGATAGCCAAGTGGGCAACGCGTTCGACTTCGGTGAAAGCCGTACCGGGTTCGATTCCCGCTGGGGGCCCATGTGCGAAATGACCTAAGCTGTCGAAGCACTTTTAATAATAATACTCAGTCAGAGGAACTCGTTGACTAGGCAACATTCATTTCGGATCGTCATGTAATCCTCGTCATTGAACTTCGCCACATTTTTCTCCTTTGATGTGAAAGGAACCTGAAAATAAGGAGAGGAAAAGAAATACAGTAGACGTGATGTATTCATGACAATTCATTTAATTAACAGAAGGGAAAAGTATTATTGGCTTACTATCGTCCATGCCCTAGAGTGACATATGTGTAACGAAAGAGAAAGAAGGAATTATGGCAAGAGCTAACATGATAAGAATTAAAGAGCCTTTCAGAGATCCCGCGCTCGAATAAAGAGAAAGATGTCTGTATTAATTTGGGATGAGAAAGCTCAATCCAGTAGGAGGGGTGGAAGGTGCACAGATATGGTAAGAAGAAGAATGGTCCCACCCACGGAAGCTTTCATGAAGCGAATGGTATTGATGACGATAGAGCTCTATCAGAAAATCAGGGAAATTTGGATAAATTCCTTAAGGTCGAGTATTTTTATTTGTAACATACTTTTATACAATTATATGTATCTGAAACTGATCGCTGAGAAAAGCGAACATCGAAAGAATGGAAGCCTTTGAGATGTGTTGGCGTCGATTGGAAAGAGAAGGTCAGGTTTATAGGAAAACGAACGCGGAAGAGCAAGAGATAGTCAGAGAAGATAGGGTTTTGATTAAAGCAATAAAGAGATAGCAGAGGAAATGGGTGAGTCAAATAAATTCGAGGAAAGCTGTTGTTAGAGATGGTAAGTAAAGGTAGCATCCAATATACGATACCAAATATGACGGATGGAATAAGTTTGCAAGAAATTAAGGAAAAGGGAAAATTAAGGAAAAGGGGTTAAGTAAGGAATTTCAGGAGTCATGAATCCACCGGAAGGAAGAAAGCTTAATATGGATATTTCGTAATAAACCATGATGACTTTAGAGATTCCTCACACTCTTCCACAAACAATAAGCTTAACTTAAATAAGTGAACCATATGCACTTTCAGGAGAACAACATCATCTTTGAAAAATATATCTTATAATTGGTAGGGGCATAATGGTTCACTCATTGCATTGACAGCGTTTGAATTTGTCAAAAGGATTTCAAACAGTATGCAACTGGAAAAATCATCAAAACTAAGTAATGGCATCATTAGCGGTTTACCTTAAATGAAAAAAAAAGAATAGCTAAAAAATGAAGTTTACGATAAACGAGTTCAGTGAATCAATTAAAGAGTAAAATTTCAATTGCCACCAATGTTGAATCACATTCAGAAGATTTATCCAAAATATTACTTCTATGATCCGAAAGGTTTCCGGAAACGTTCTTATCAGTTTCCGAAATAAGCTGATATTTATCGTCATTAGGCTTTACTAAGCTGGTTAAGACGTGACCGACGAAATAGATTTCCTGATTACTACGCGATTGCCTTTTAGGATTAGTGATGTTCGCTAAAGTGAACAATAATTCGATGTCTACTTTCTCTTGAAGGGAGAAAGGGCATTAAAATTTAGATTATATCGATCATAATAAATCGATGTGGTTACAAAAATAATCACTCTTGACGTCATCAAAAGTCACCTTCAGGGATTTCTCTTAAATTTCGCAGAAGTTTGGCTTAACCTCAGCATAATTACTATCACGAAAACTACTATTGCTCGAGAATATGCACGAGACCATTCGAAGCGAAGCAATTACAAGTGATATGACGAGAACGAACGCCTTAAAAGATACGCTAATCATGTTAGGAAATAGGGAAACAGGCGCATTCGGAATTATTCTGTCACCGCCTTCAAACAAGTGGATCATATCCCAACAACCTCCCGACTTCCCGGTTGATTAGAGGTTAAGGTCTCTTTTATTTAAACCCATCGACCTTCTGAACTACTACTTAACCCTTAAATAGAAACGTAAATTTTCGATTTCTTAGCTGGCAGCGCATCTGTAAGCCTCCGCTTGTGCATCGCTGCGTTTCTTTGAGTTATCGTACCCAAATTTTACGCCCATGCGGGTAAAGAAAACCGTTAAATGATATTGATATTGCGAGAACAATAAAATTTTTAGTTTTCTTCCTTTACATTGCTATGCCCATTGTTTACTTTTAGACACGTTTTTACGTGTGTACAGAACATCTTGGGAATACTATAATGGCGAATATCGAGTAACCTCGAACTTGACTTAGCAGGAATTTTTATACTTCATAATAAAAAAAATTGTTTTAAGGAATTAGTCCTTAGTGTATATGACATATGTGTCTTTTTCAGGAGTCATGGCAATCAATATCGAACTATTAGAACGCATATATCCGTAGACAATGATTTATCATTTTCTAAATGTATTTTACTGAAGAAATCGCTGCATGAATTCGGAGACACGGATGTTTACTAATAATTGGGAAATATTCCTTATGCCGTTTTCGCAAATCATTGGCAAAAATATTTCTCCCCCGTGACACTGAGATGGGAAGGTAAGAAAACCTTCTCGAGTAAAATCGGTAAAGACTAAGATCAAAATGACGAATTAAAAGAGAAAATGTCCAAATTAGTAAAAACCATCCAAATCTAAAAATGTAAAACGCAGACAATATTGTCGATGTATAAAAAAAATATGTAAAAAACGAAAGAACCACGAGCCAACAACAAGAAAAACGTCAAGAGAAGTAAATTCGGGTGTAACCCCGGAAAATGAAGTGTATAACAATCACAAATATATTGAAGATCCCAAAACAAAGACGACGCTGAAGTGAGGCCAACTGTGGTGTATAAACAATATAAAACTAAATAGCAATAACAGAATTGTAAAAACAAAATACGTGTCACCACAAAACTGGTGTGTAAAGGAAGACAATTTTAGAAGATTAGAGGACAGCAAAAAGAAAAAACCCCAATACTTGCTGAGAATATATGTTAAACATGTATTTTAACAACTTAGTTATTTTCAGTGGCTGAAGGGTTCAATCAGGAAATCAGTTTGTTTTTCAATTATACTTTCTCTTCCCCATCTTTATTGCAAGGCTAACAATTGCAATAAATATAAATATTGCTACTGAAGTCATTGAATGTTTAAGGAAATTATATTAGTATGAAAACTATTCTGGTAGTGGTTCAAATAACTTTTACCACAAAACTTTTGTTAACGTTTATTATTATGTTTAAGGATTACAATATACATTATATACTGAATTTTCTGGAATATGCTAGGATCACCATCTAAATTTCTCCACATAAAACTATATACAGGCAAACCTATTTAATATATAGCCAATGGTCTGAAGGTAGTATTCAGTTTAGACATGGCCAAAGATGAAAAATTTAAGCATGAAACTTTTTGTATTCTATACTGCTTTTTAGTACTATAAATGCAAATTTTAAATGATTGTAATGTTACACAAAAAACAGTTGAAGAAAGTCAAAAAGTTACAAAACAATTACCCAATGGATCATGAAAAATTATCACAGACATCAGCTACATTAAAGAAAATATTAAAATTTGCTTTGCCTTGTCCACAAGGTCGTAGCATAATCAATGGTTATTATTAAAATAAAATTTTGTAGAATTATTTCAGGAAACTTGTACATAAATTAACTTGTGGTTTTATACCAGATATCATTTTAAGTTCAATGTAGGATATCAATTTCACTTTAATTCAGCCTTAAAAAGGGAAATAATCTCCCAATTTTAATTATTTAGGGCAGTAGCTCACAAAAAATGCACACCTGAAGACCTTTTGTTGAATAGTGAACAAAGTTCCGCTAATCATTTAATTCCCTTTGAGCCAATTCCTCACTATTGAAAACAATTACTTAAAAATTTTGTTTGAAGCATGATAAATTATACCTACCACTGATACAGAACTATTAACACTAGCATTGAACTTCATTTCCTCTCATATATCAGTATTCGCTTACAAATAATTGGCAACTATGGAGAGTTATAATCATTAATTTTATCTTTCTGCCTAAAAAATATTTGTCTTGATATAGACAAAATAGAAGTTTTCAATAATAATATAATTACGTATTTCTGCATTTGTAACCAATGTAAGCCACACTATTCAGTAGTTGGTATGAAATTTGTCTACAGCCGATGTACTCTATCCTCCATATAGTAAAAGAAAGTAATCGAAGGGTAGCTATTGCTCTGAAAATCAAGCCTACACTGGCAGCAAGAATTTGAGTTTAAGTCTCAGAAAGACAGTTCTGCTCTGAATAGCTTAGACATGATTATGATAAAATTTACAGTCTTAAAAATTTTTCCATGCAATTTATGGATCATTCAATTTTGTAAGATAAGTAAAATTTTAAAAAGATATATTTTCTCATGCATTCAGCAATCTTATGGGGTCTAGGGAGATAATACAGCATGTTTAGTATCAACCCCAATTCTTATATTGAATTCTTTGATATATCTCCATACCACACTACTGATCAATGGAATTGTAATGACTTTAATGAACTACTTTTAGGTTTATATATTTATGAATAATATCCATTTCACATAATATAAATGAAATACAAACATATACAAATGAGACATCAATTGATTGTTCCTAGGAAGAAAAACAGCTTGGAAATAGAGAAAAAGAGGGGAAAATGAGGAAGGTTAAAGGTAATGAAGAAAGACAAGTAGGTATGAGAGTATAAGGAGAAAATTTAATATATGAATTAGCTGGAATGTAAGTTAAAAGACAACAGAGTGAATGGAATTCAGATATACAGAATGAGAGAATAGAGAATACCTGGAGAGGGTAGCATAGTTATGAATTGGTTTTTCTGGATATGGAATAAATGTGGTCAAAAGTATGATGAATTTGCAGTGTTCAACCAGATTATGAAATAAGTTTTAAATAAGAATTTAAGCATTTAAGAGAATGAATTCAGTAAAGAATGAGTGAAAAGGTATTGTACACAAAGTATAGGAAAAAAGCTGTTCTTTAATTAAAGAATGATTAGGGTGTTTGAGATGGTGATCAGATGTGGAGCATGTTTAACGGAAACATTTATTTTGAAAATATATGAAAACTAGGGTAAAAGTGAGCAATGATTACACCCCTTGCCAAATTCTGTAGGGCAACTTGCAAAGAATTAATGTAGATGTAGAAACAATATAAGAGTATAATTATCTATTTACTGTCACAATGGGATAGAGAGGTGTAAATGGAGGTTAAAGTTATTGTATAGCACACATTCAACCATACTAAGAAGGCTTCAACAATACCTTCAGCCATACAGTGAATGTGGTATTCACCAACCAGCAGTAGAATAGCCTGGTAGAATAATTTTTTTTCCAAGTTTTATAACAAATTTTCACAATGAGCTTCCGTAATGGATATTAATTCTCACGTAAAAGTACCACCCACTCACATGCCCAGGTGGTTGTGGCATGAGATAGGTCCACCATGAAGAGGAGAGCTACTATTCTACACTTTGCAGCATACAACAGTGGCAGTTTGAAGAGCCAAGATTGACTCTTAGAATTACTGAATGAACAAAATGGGATGTCATCAGGCTCAACAAAGAAGAAAATCAGAAGACATGATAACACTCAAGGAATACTATTATTCTATTACAAAGTAAAAAGAATGGAGGGGGCATTTGCTTTTTAATCGATCAGAAATGAAAAAATAATGTGGAGAAAATAGCTATATCCAACAGAGTATAGAAGCTCTTGCTCAAGATAAAACGGGCATTACTCTCTCCAGATCATCCAAGTTTTTGCCCAACAGCAGCAAGCAGTAAAGAGGACGTTGAAAACTTCTACCAGACCCTCAGCACTGAACATTATAAGGCGATTTTACTGCTCATGTGAGGAGGCAAGAAGCAGATGATACTGTCACAGGACAATGTGGACTGGGTCAGAGAAATGAAAGAAGTCACCCATCTGGTAGAGTTTGCAGAATGAACCAATATGTACATTATCAATACATATTTCAAGAAGAATCCTAAATGGCAGTGGAAAAATCCCAATGGAATAGAAAATGAAACAGACAACACATTGGTAATAAAATTTAATCAGTAGCAAGCTGTTAATTTTTTAACAACTTTAACACCAGAAGTAACCACAGAATTATAGATGGAGAATGAAGATTAATCTCCGAATGGAACGCAAGAAGTTGGTTTCCTGCAGGAAGGATCAGGAAAATATAAAAAAATCATAGTTTCATGTGGGACCGGTGGGACTAAGACATAGATTTTCAGCTTTTCAAGAAAAGGAAATAGTAATCAAAGCCATGTAAGTAATGAAGAGAGCAGCTGAAGAAGCGGCAAACACACCTAGAAACCCAAAGGACTGAAAGTTCAGTGAGAAAACTTAGCAAATGATGATGCACAGAAAGGAACTGCTGACTTCGGAAACACCAAAAGATAATATTGAAGACGCCGAGCTACCTAACCCAACCAAACCAATCCATTACAACTGATTGCAAACGATGAGTGAATACCTATATACAGTAGAAGAGAACCAATTTGTCTTCTATTGCCAGAGTCGTTCTCATCGTTCTCATTGAAGTCGTTTTCTAAATCGCATCCTGCGCCATCGTTCAATGCTCAAGCCAGAAGTTAGAATCGTAGATGGTAAAGCTGTAAAGCTCGAAGATGTATGCCATCTCTTGAACTTCATAGTAACTATTCATTGCTGACATTGCTAAGATAGAATAAGGCGCTCTGTCTTTCCTGATAGTCCTCTTTCAAAGTAGGTTCAGAAATGTCCCACAGAAATTATTATTGCTGTAAGGGATTCTCCGGACAGTTGACTGTAGTTTAATATTAAAAATAAGATATTTTAAGTAAAAATAAGTATGTTTATATTTTTTAAGGCAATCTTTTCTAAAGAAGATTCTGTAAGAATTAATCGGGTATCTTGTAAATACAACTCAATGTTAATACAATTTCATGTTCACATAATAAAATCAACGTTTACGTAAATACAACTCATAAAAATGTTGTTTTATGAAATTGTTTCTGATATATAATTTTCACTACATTTTAAGTGAAAAACATTTTGCAACATTATCATTGTGTTCGAAATTATAAATTTGCTAGATATAATTTAAATTGAAATAATCTTTAATTTTAATTAGTTAACGTATGTTATAATAGCTGCCCCCTTTTGAAAAAAAGTCTTATAAGTCCTACTAGTCTCGTGAAAAGGTCAAGAATGGTCTTTAATAATTTTATGGAATGACATGAATTACAATTAAGTTGAATATATTTTAAGTTTGAATTTCAGTGACACGGTGACGCCCTTTCAAAATGTTTCAAACGCGCTTCGCGCCCTTCGCGCACCTTAGCGTCATCGTGCAGCCAATCAGCTTCCTTCGCTCCAAGTTTCCCGCCTTCGAATTTATTTAGTTGATGGTAGAGAGGCTGACATATGAATTAGCAAGTCTAGTATTGGTTGACATCGAATATTCTTGAAGTCAGATAATCTATGAAAACAAATAATCAATTACTTTACATAAAAACGTATAGAACGTTCATGCAATTACTATAAATTACGACTAAACGTGAAGATTTGATCTGGTACGCCATTAGAAGTTTTGAGTCTACAAATAAAAGACATCAACATGAGGATATTAGATGATATACTTCATTAAGCTAATGAAAATTAATTAGAAATGGAGAGGTGAATGGTGGGTGACGGAAGGGCAGATTATGGACGTAAAAGCTAAACTAAGTAGACAGCAGTAGCGTAACTGAATGTTTCACCTAAATTTAAACCAAATGTTAGAAAATAATTGGGATATCACACAAAAATTATTCTAAAGTAAGTATTTTTATTTTTAATTTACCACGTCGTTAGTATTGCGTAATTTGTATTATTAATTGCATACAGAGTGATAAAATTTATTAGATATCTTTTTCTTAAAGTAATATAGGTATTCTAATTTC
Source organism: Ladona fulva (assembly GCA_000376725.2). NCBI lineage: Eukaryota > Metazoa > Arthropoda > Insecta > Odonata > Libellulidae > Ladona > Ladona fulva. The sequence goes on along the minus strand of KZ308140.1, from coordinate 1,453,395 downwards.
TGTTTATATTTATAAGCGAATTTACAAAATTGTGCAAAGTCTGTCTGTCGAAATCTTATGTATGAGGTGGCTTATTCACTTCGTTGTATGTAATTTTATTTCTAGGGAGTATTATGTGATTTAGATTCATTATATGTGGGTTCATGTTTATTCTCTGAAGATTCATTCAGTATAATTTATTTTTTAGGGAAATCCCTACTAACTTCATCGATCTTGCAATGCAGATACATGAAATACTTCAACAAAATGATATCATAGATGGAATGTAAGCCACCAAGTTCTGTTTTTTCATAGAGGTAGAGATTTTAAACTAAAAACATTATTAAACTTGACTGATATTCAGTCATCTTTAAACGCGAACTCCTAGTGATGGGACAAGTTTATTGT
>KZ308140.1:1382516-1452118 GCA_000376725.2 Ladona fulva | reverse complement strand
TTTTACCTGTGATTTAAAATGCATACCCTCTTTTCAAATTGAAAATAATAAATAACTAGGAGCCTCCTCATTTTCCTCTGTGTTCATTTTGTTCTGTATTTTGTATCAAATCTACTTTATAAAGCTTTATAATAGCTCTAAGTATTATAAATTATGTCTAATGAGTTATCTAAAACTTTTCAAATTTCCAATCCCTTTATATTAAATTTAATCTTATTACCAACATTTTCTTCTTGAAATTATGGCACATGTTACTTGCCAATGCTTGGCACATGCTGATAAATGAGGTAATTTTGTTCAGAAATACATAAGAGTGTATTGATGTCCATCTGTTTAGTTATAAGTCTGCTGGATGGTTGGATCCTCAACTTCTCCAACATTAACTTGAAATGCTGTTAAGAGAGGATGATGAGTAAGGTAGTTTTCTATAGCATTTCTCTTGGAGTCAGAATGCTGTTAGTGGAAGACATCCTAGTAAATTTAGCACAATGACCCTATGAATCACACTTTTCATGGTGTTCAATGGCTTGCCAAAATGAGTGCCATTTTTTTAGCATCTCTTGTACTTCATAAAGTTCATATTTACTGATTCTATGCCCCAGCTTCTGCTTAACTCACAACCAAAGCATATGTGTAACATCTGCTATTCTCTTTCCATACTTGGATTTTGGAAAGAGAAAGGTGTGCCACAAATCCTGGCTCCCACAAGGTAGTGCTGATTTACCACTTATGCTAATGACTAGCACGTCATTCACTTAACAATAAAAATTATTTACCCACAAGGGTGGGATAAGTTACCTAGAAATGAAAGAAATGGCATTGAATAGAAAATATTAAGGCACATGAACCTACTGAGAGGTAGAACAATTATGTATGTACCCAGAGCCATTTCGCCATCAGAGTTGAGATGTAATATACTACCTTTCATTTTGTTTGACTTTAGTTTGAATAGTCAAGTAAAGGGAGCAATGACTTTGTGCTTTCTGGAATTTGTAATATTTTGTAAATAAATATCTAATACAAAGAAGACATTTAAATTCAGGTATAGGTGCTTTGGTATACTCATATATATCTTGGCTAAATGGCACCCCATGCTATAGGTATCTTGGATGTTTTGGTACCTTACCCATCAGCATGTCGCTGCCTCATCTTACCAAGGAATAAGTAGTACCAATGGCACATTTCTTTGTTGTTGCTTCAGTAACTCTATTTTGTTATAAAATTATTTGCTCATTTGTAGCTATAGATAATATTATACAAGGATATTTCAAGAACTACTTGGTTGTATGCAATTCAAATACATTTATTCTGATAATTTATCCAGTTTTTTGCATTGTTCCCTCTTATCTTATTGTCACAACTAATCAGGTGTGAAATATAGAATCAGTAGGAAAGGATTCTATTTAAATGCACTTCAAGGAGAAGATACCTGCTTTTATTTTAAGCAGGGGTGCAGTGCCAATTTTATAGGTCCTGGATCTTTGGTTGGCATAAAAAATTCCTGTCATTTCCTATCTTGTTTCTAGATGTCATAGAATCAAATATATTGTTTTTACTCACTAATTATCATAAAATATAATAATCAAAGAAATAGAGAAGAAACAAAAATCTTATAAAATTAATGGTATTCAGTGATACGTGGTGGAATGACATAGTTTAAATATTTTTAAAATCTTATATTTATCAGTTTAAGATTTTCCTACCAACCAACCATCACCCACAAACCCTTCCTCATCCATTTCTCTCATTCTCACCCGCCACATTATTCCCTTGCAGATGTGCCAGAGCCACTCTGGCAATAAAATAGAATAAGAGATTTCAATTAGAACGTAAGGAAAGCTCAGTGGAGTTATCACACAAAAAATATCTTAGAAGACTTTAAAGACAGAATATACAGATGATTTACTGAGGAAAATTTTTGAGATATCAGGGATTTAATACTAGATAAAAGCAAGATGAAGGAGAAAAGAATGCAACCCTAATTTATAAAAAGGTAACCCTGTTAATGAAGGTGAAACTTGATAACAGTGAGAATAATATTTGTTGAATTGTATATGACCCTATTGACTGACATGAGTGAGTTAAGTATTATGTATTTTCCTGCTACCATATTTTGATGAATGGAATATTCTTCAATTGCCTTTTGGTACAGGATAGAGGAAAGTATATCTCTCATTTATTTTTGTCTCACTGCAATAATGTGAAAGCTGTTGAGGTATGCGATATGTTCCATTATGGAATTCATTTAGGTCACTCATTGAATGCTATGAAAAATGTAATTTGTGGGGTCACTGTGCTGCATTTGTGAGGATGTTTTTATTAATAAACTTCAAGATTAGGCAGAAAAGCAAGGGCAAACTTCCTCATGACCAATCTATGTTTGCTAGCTTCTTTCTATCTCAAAAGCTTATGGTAGCCAATGCCTTAGGCACTCAGAATCCAACTAGCTTTCAGATAGATGACTGAATTGAAAGAAAATTCTTTTTAGCCATACAAATAAATGTAACTTGCATTCGAGACATGAGTAATTCATTGACTGTATTTATGTATGCTTTATCTTAAATGTTAAGCACTGCTTTTCCCAAGTTCTTGATTAAAGAACAAACAGGATGGATTTAAACTCTGAATTTGGGCAAATATTCAAAACCCTAAGTTATCTTTTTAACATTGTCATTGGAGGCAAATTTATTATATGAATAATTAACTGAAAATTAGAGAAATTATGATTTTGATAGGCAATTCTATTTCTGTTAATAAAGTCATCTTCCAAGACCAGTTTGATGGAGCCCATCAAGTTCTTTTGTTCTTAGTACCTTCATTTTTACATTAAAATTGTATCTATCATCTGAATAACCACAAAGAAGATGCTCATGAATTAATAGAAGCAGATAATTTTCCCTAAATTAACCAAAAGGTACTCTAGTGATATAACTCCCTCCTGATTACTGTGCACTCTTGTAACCTTACAAAAATTTCAAAGGAAAACATGGATTTTAGGCATGCAGAACAATTATGGCCTATAATCAGCATTACAAAAACGTTTTGTAATGCTCTACAGGTCATCTAGTTGTGTTTCCCATCCAGTGGGATATGTTCCACTAGTGGGGTGTATGAGCCTGTGTGTTGGGATTCAAGCAGGAAATGCAATTTTATTTTAATTGTTCTTTTTCTACTAATTTGCTTAATTAAAAACTAATCTTCCAATTGTTTCACAGTTAAAAAAAGTTCAACAAAACTAAGGATTTGTAAAATATTAAATTTCATCAGCAAGTAAAACAAACGGTTTGCCCATTGGTGGGACTTAGCTGTTTTTATGACATGGAAAGTGGAACTTGAGACCTCTAAGGTTGTGAAACACTGTTATAGTTGAAATGTAAAGACAATTCTCAGGTTGAATATCCAAAATGGTTGAGACCTACGTTGTTTGGAATTCAGATTTTTCTGGACATCACAATACGTGCTTCGTTGGAGTTGAAACAAACAGAAAAATTAATACTAAGAATAAAATACAGCATGCAGAAATCAAAGAGTACAGCATATATGTAGTAGGATGTGGTTGTTTCCCGGTGAGTTGCTTGAAGGAAGTATTCTCAGGTTTCCAACTGGGCAGCGTCTCTCCATATTGCCGACGTTTTGGCAATATGGAGAGACGCACACTGCAGCCATCTTCAGGACTGATGGAGTCGACACGAAGCATCGACAATATTGAGAGATGCTGCCCGGTTGGGAACCCGAGAATACTTCCTTCATACAGCATATATATTCACAATATTTAAAAGAAACAACAAATGAGGTTGATAGTTGAAGAATTGGATTCTCTAAGGATGAAGAGACATTGAATGGGAAATTCCCTATTTTGTCTTTCATTTCCTAACTGAAGGTTTTTGTTTTGCAAAACTGTCTTTCATCTTATACATTACCATGCATGTCATAATCTATTATTTCTATGAAATGATAATAAAGGTCAACGTTCAAAGAATCTTCAAACAGCACTTGAAATATTTGGAGTTTTGGAGTGAGAATAATATTCAACCTGTGTTAGAAAAAACCTAATGTTGCCTGATTCCTAGGATTTCAAGCTTGTAAAAATTCTTGACTTTGACATTGTAACTTAAACAGTTTAAAGTTGTATGTTACATAATCTCTTTTTGCTCTTATTTCTGGAATATATATGTTTAGACAAGTATGCATGTTATAATCTATGCTAGAATTACCTTTGCAGTTTTTCATAACTACTGCAGAATATAAAACTGATTGAGACAATTTTGTTTGAGTTGACCGACCGACCGTTCTTTGAACATTGACCTTTATTATCATTTCGTAGAAGTAATAGATTATGACATGCATGGTAATGTATAAGATGGAAGACAGTTTTGCAAAACAAAAACCTTCAGTTAGGAAATGAAAGACAAAATAGGGAATTTCCCATTCAATATCTCTTCATCCTTAGAGAATCCAATTCTTCAACCATCAACCTCATTTGTTGTTTCTTCTAAATATTGTGAATATATATGCTGTACTCTTTGATTTCTGCATGCTGTGTTAGTATTGCACAACATGCAAGTTCAAGTTATGTTCATTCAATTCTACTAATAAAAGAGGATATTACATTAAAATGATTAACTCCCAAGATGAGCAATGTTATGAATGAGAGGATGTTGTTATTAGTTTGTGAAAAAGGCTAAATTCAATCAGGATGTGCAATTTTTAGGACTAATGGCTCGTTATTTTCCTCCTTGCCTTTCGAATTTAATACTTACTTTATCAGCTGATGATGATTCACGATATGATGGTATTTGTCTTTTGCAGCAATATTTATGGCCTGATTTTTTTTCCTGCTTCCAACTTTTATGAGATATTGGGTTTCTATGGAGATTGAACCTGGGACTGCTTAAAGCAACAGTGGAGACTCAATCAACTAAGCTACATGGAAGCTCAGGACAAATTAGAGGTACTTTTTTAAATTAAAGACAACCTAACCTGAAATCTTCCAAACTTGCAATTAGCAATAAACTGTGAGAAGCTGAAAATTTTCCTCAGAAAAGTCACAATTTAGATTGCTCCAAAATAATCTTTTTTTAAGATTGTGTGTTGTGCAGCATAAAATATAAGTAGTCAAAGTGAAAAATATCATTAGTAGTGTCTAATAGAACTATTAAGAATGACTGAAGAATGATGTTATGCAAGTTTGGTCATAAATAGTTGATGAAGTCTTTTCATTTAGTCCTCATCTTCCATTCATGTTGTAACTCCTTTCTATCTTACTTTCTTATGCTTTGATATCTGTAAAAACTCTCTCATGGAGTGAAAGAGAAGACCTCTCCTACCAGTTGTTATTGGTTAGTTGTCTGATGAACATCTTTTCCAAAACTCCTTCTCTCAATCTTGCTTTATTTCTCACAGTAAATTGTATTAAATTATGAATGGTCCAGCATTTTTTCTTCTTATTCTGTAAACATACTGATATTTGTGACTTATTTCAAAATTCCTATCATTAACGTTGTTGAAAAATCAATTTTCTAATATTTGCTCTTAATTCCATCATTCAGTAAGCACTTCACTATTTAACAATAAATAGGTAATGATTTATTTCAGTAATTTCTGTATCAGTTTCATTCAGATATGTATTCTGTATTAGGGACTTATCTTTAACCTACACCATTGTCTCTTAAATAAAAATGTGAATCCTTTATCAATTACAGCATTACCTTAATAATGACACTAGAAAATATATGTATATACAAGTTGTTAATAGGGAATCTGGAGAAACAAGGTAACTTTTATTTTATGGTAGCAGTGTTAATGATAGGCAAAGTTATTGAAATTCAATGAGTAATAGAGAAGTAGATACATTAGTAGATACAGCATAGTATTTGAATTTGGCTTTTGGTTTAGAAAATGGATCCATTTGTGTATCATTTCTGACTCCAAAGAGGTGCTTTGAATACTGAGATGACCTGAAGTAGCAAAGTTATTTTAAAATAAATCAAATGAAGCATGCCTAATTCTTTCTTTTATATGGACTTCTTTTTAACACAAATTCATTGTGATGTTTATAAATGCATTAGACAAACATACCAGTTACAAGTTCTACTTAAAATTTCTTGGAAAAATATGCTGAGTAGGACTTATGAAGCCAAATTCCAGTAAAATTGTAGACTTTAAGGTAGCTATATATAGCATGAAGTTTTTATTTCGCAACAATGCTTCAGGAGATTGCACATCAAACGATCTTTAAGGTAACATTTAACAACCATTAAAGACTTGAGCCAAATATTAATGGGAGAGGGATTGCTTAAGAATGCTATTGAGGGAAGAATACAAGGAAAAAGCAGAGGGGAAGACAGAGACAAAAATTGTTAGATGACATAAAGGGTGGGGTGGGTTACCAGGAGGTGAAGGAAATGACAATTAGTGGAGAATATTAGGGTATATGAACCTACCAAACGGTAGAAAACTTATGAACAAAGACTTTACACAACCAGATGGAGAAAAAATTTTTTTCCCTGAAGTAAAAAGTAACTACGAGATAATATGACTGAATTTCTAACTCCTTTTGATTACATTCAGTGCACCCTGTTATCTGGATTTGCTCCATTCAAATTTGCAAGTGTTGTCCCTGTCCTATAATATGGCTGCCTTAATTCAACCTCCAGATCAGGATGGCACATTCAAAACCTATTACATCAAAAAAACATTTCAAGATTTGGATAAACTAGATTATGGTGAATTATTGACAGTCATTGATGAATGTAAAAATTTTCCTATCATGGTTTTTGACAGACATGCCATGATATAAGCATTATCTGAATGAAACCATGAACTTTGAATAGTGGTAGGTAATCAATTTGACCCAAATGTGTTACAAATCAATTATGTTTCCACAAATAAGGTTGAATATTCCAATAACATAATTATTGCATATGTAGCTCATGGAGAAGAATTGGCTTATTTAGCATTATATAAGTTCAGTATACTACTGGTTATCATAACCGAATATAAAGTAAAGGAGATTGTTCAGGAGGTTGTTGATTTCATTTTTTATTAGCATTGTATGTACCATATGGTAATAATATTATTTACATGACAGTTTTTTAGTTGGAATTCTCTGGAACCAAAATATCATCTAAAAAAATAATTATGTTACTAGGATCTATTATTAATTATTAGGTCTCTAATGGATTTAGTACCTATTCTAACTGCTTTGAGAATAGCAGAGGTAGTTAAAGCTTAGGTAGAGAAATAATAATAAGTTTAGGTAGGGTAAATTTCCTTCCCTTGAAAGGAGAGTTAATTATTTAGAATCCCAAATAAGCTTAAAATACTTAAGAAAAAAGTAAGAAAGCGATATCGGTGTTGTCACTGATTAAATAACTAAATAAAAAGCTAAACATCCAGGTTGATGGATGTGTTTGAGCATAAAAAAAAAATTGCATCGGCCAGGATTCTTCTTATAACTTCCAAAATAAAACGCGATAGATATGTAAGAAAATACGACATGTATATCATTACCAAATATGAAAAGTTTAATCTAATCGTCCTTCAATCTTATAGAGCAACGATTGATTTATACTGCGATCCTAGAAAAATTGGAAGTAAAAAAGTTGCATCGGCCGGGAATCGAACCCGGGCCGCCCGCGTGGCAGGCGAGCATTCTACCACTGAACCACCGATGCATGAGAAATTTAGCGTGGATCCATATTACAAACAGCAGGTACTTTCCTCAGAAGTGAAAGTAATGCGAGAGTCAATGGTGGCCCAGTTATTTGACAAACAAAATTGTGAGTTTTATCGCATCGGTGGTTCAGTGGTAGAATGCTCGCCTGCCACGCGGGCGGCCCGGGTTCGATTCCCGGCCGATGCAACTTTTTTACTTCCAATTTTATAGGATCACAGTATAAATCAATCGTTGCTCTATAGGATTGAAAGACGATGAGAATAAACTTTTCATATTTGGTAATAAGGTACATGGTCGTATTTTCTTACATCTCTGTCGCGTTTTATTTCGAATGTCATAAGGAGGCTCTATTTAATAGTTGTGGATTTTTTTTACACAGTTTCTTCCTCTACTACACAACTATGCAGACCACCGTGCGTCGGAGGTCGTTGCTAACAGTTTTTACGTTTCTTGTTTTCGCGGTCACTGTTCCACACTTTTTCATTAGATTTGACCCCCCCCCCTCCACGTGAACAAATATATAAAAACAATGAATATGGAATAAAAAAGGGGACGATGAGTGCTTTACAAGTACCTACCCGCTTAACGTTATAATAATAATATTAAAACATAGGTATTTGCATCAGACCTGGGTTGTCCAACCTTATCATCTGGCGGGAAAGATGAGAAATGTCATCAAATATGTGTGCTCTTCATGACTTGGGCTACCATTCTATCGTGCAAGTATTTCGTGTTTACGCAACTCTGATGTGCAGATTGTTTCGGCTAAAGGGGCCATAAACGTGAGCAAACACGTACGTAGCAATGTCATCCGATCCACAGGCTATTCAGTATAATATCCCAGCTAAGTTTATAGCAAAAGAAAAATTTTATCCTGGATTGCATCAGGTGTCATTTAGTTTAGGCCTGTGCAATCTGCGAGAAAAAATTAGTGTAACCAAACTTTATTCAAAAAGCTCAGATAAGATTGGCATGCCCACCAATTTATCCTTGAAACCCGTACCAGTAATTCTACTGGTCACATTCTGACTCGCGGGCTGTCTGTGGGACAACTCCTATTTAGACTCACAATAGAAATGTTTTTCTCAAATGTTTGAATTTTTAGATAGGATTATCTAATATCTTTTTAGTTATCCGGTATATAAGAACCATGTCATTGTTATACTTACAGTTGGGTCTGTTTATGGGAAATCTTAGGAATTTTAAACATCCGTTAACTTATTCTACTAATAGGTTCATAGTAACTATTATTATTTTACTCGTACGGCGAGATTAGGCCAAAATGGCCTATCTTCCACCTAACCTCTGGAGATATTAGATGATAGTAATGTTACATAAATAATCGAAAAACACTTCACTACAGTTAACTTAGGTTAAAAAAATTAATTAGTATAATTAGTCCGTCTAAACAAACCGGTAAACTTAGATACAAGATAACTGGTACAAACAGTAGAAACAAACTAATAGGCAGTCCAGTTGATAAACAAAAACTAATACATACAGCTAGATATGGATACATATAAAAACACAAAGATTTTGGTTGTGGGGAAAAACTATTCAACTGAAGGTTTATGGAGAAAGCCCCACGATTAAAACCCAATTATATCCAAATAAATGAGAAATAAATTATCAGAACCTATTTTCTATAAAAATTACAATGGGTACAAATGGCACAACCAATAATTAGACGAATTTGACATCTTGCTTCATAAAAAACAAGGCTGGAATTGATTCGAGATACAGTCTTTTATTATATCTATCGGAATTTTCTTATTCGTAGCATACCGCCACCAAGTTTCTTACTCGTTGAGATGGATATTTGGGACCTTTCAAGTTGACGGAGTGGGAAAAAGAGAAGAATGAAAATGACCAGGGTAAACTTTACCTCAGCAGAAGCTTCTGGGTCCTAATAGCTGCAAAGGTATCTCCCGCCGATGGATTAATTGATCGTAAGGTCAGTGAAAACTCTTCGCTTAAGGCGCTCCCAACGATGGATGGACTTACCAACCTCATCGAAAGGGAAGAAGACGACTTTTGCTTCCTAACAGACTTTACTAATATCCAATGGTGAGCCGCATATTGCCGTAATCGCGGTCTGCTTTAATACTTAAAATTTTCAATATAAAGAATAAGATAAGAAATCCTTTCAAAATATTTTGACTCAAAAATATCGGAATATATAATTCGGAATATTTTTCGATGGTAATGTTCTATATTTTTTTACCAAGTGCCGAATAATTTCTAAAATAAGTGATGATTTCAGCGTGTGACTATTGTTATACTTTATCGTAGATACCGTTTTATTGTTAGGCGTGCGTTTGGGTAGGGAGCTTAAATGCTAGGGTTTTCTAGACATATTAAGGATGAGGTGAAAGCAAATCACGGCAAAATTTTCCAGTTGTAACGAGAATAAACATTCTTCCCCAAACCTTAATCGATGTAGGATGATTTATATTTGGCTTAAAAGGCAGAACAGAAAAATGCAGAATGAACCTGTGCTATTAAGCGATGGCAAACTCAGTTTGCACTATTAATTACCTCAAACGTCATTGCTTACTTATATATAATTATATATACATTATAAACTTATATATATTTGCAAAGAAATTCGGTTTTAAATGCCTCAACTTAAATATGGATTAAGAATGGTGTTCTGAAGAAGGCTGGCAAAGAGAAAGGTTCCGTGGATGTCTAGCATCCGGGCCCCCAGTTTCACGAGATATTTTTTTAAATTTTAATATATTAAACGATGTGCCTGTAAGAAGGGGTCCAGGGGGCTATTTTCTCCGGGAAATCGATATTTAAATCGCCGATTGAAATTGTGCATTTCAATTTTTCATACTTTGTAGTAATCGATGTTGACTCTTTTGTCAAATTATTTACAGATTTACAATCTATTAAAACCGCTAATCTAGGCTGATTTTGTAGTGACATTTCCGAAGCATTTAACTTCAAATATATTCTCGATCACGCGGATACTAATCCTGATTATGTACTATGAATGGCGTATTTAGTCCAACTTATGTTTTCCACAGCTTCCACGACTTCTTTTCTAACCTGCCTTTATCAAAATACTCGCTATGAATAAATTTGCAGTTCACTGTACAATTTTCGTTTATTTTACCACCTGATAATCTCTGCTTCGTAAATGAAATGGTTTTAAATTACGATGCTCACAAGAGTACCTTGTACTAATGTTATGATAATTCGTCTTATTTTAATGTCATTCACCAGTTTTTTGAAGAACATTTGATTTGTTTCGTTTGCTTTCCGATATTGACTTTAATTTTAGCCTTTCGCAGTATCTGATTTCTATTATTAAATTTAAAATAAAAAACCTAATGAATATCTATTTATTAGGTATTTTTATTTCGGATTGTCACTCATATGAAATGAGTACTATGCTGAAAGTTTGGTTTGATCAATTTCGAAATGAATCATCGTTCATGGAATATGTTTTAATAATTAAGTATTAAAGAGAATATCTCTTTAATATCGATGAAGATTCTATCTGACAAAGGGTAATACTTTGTATATCCCGCGATATTGTAACGAGACTTATTTAGGGTGATAGATAATCAAAATTGGTTGATACAGTATTTTTTGTAATGGTTTCTCTCCACCCACTTACTAAAGAAAAAAGGATATTTTTTAGTAGGAGATATGACTTTAAAAATTACACCAAAGACCCCCTCCAGTAAATGCTTCACTGACAAGGAAAGACTCAAATTTGTCTGGGGGACGGATGAAAATTTTTGTGGTTTCCGAGAATTGGACCAATGAAAAAAGAGAAATAGAATTGTTACAATAGTTCCGCTACAATAAATTATCGGAAATGGGTGTTTGGAGTTCCAGCCGAATGGCTTTACCGTGTGTCCGCAATGCATGATATCTAGGGAAATACGATGTTCCTTATTACGAAATATTGAAAGTTTATTCTTATTGTCTTTCAATTGTCCAGAAGTAAGATTGATATAAAATTGGTGGTAAAAGTAGATGCATCGGCCGGGAATCGAACCCGGGCCGCCCGCGTGGCAGGCGAGCATTCTACCACTGAACCACCGATGCGATGTACTCAAAATAAACTCTCAAATTTGTTTCACTATGAAGGAAAGTGTACCTGCTGTTCGTAATGTGGATTCTCTTTTTCAAAATTCACTTAATGTCTGAGCGTCTGGAAATATTTGTACATCGAAACTTAATCTTAACAGCGCCGAGTATCATTTTCTGAAACGTATATGAAAGTTTCAGTCGTTCAATGAATCAGATCGTTATTCAGTTTTCTACGAGTGCTACGCGCGGCAAGTATTTTTCCTGCGTTAAATATAAGAGGTAATTTTCAATATCCGTTTCTAGGAGTTGCTTTTCCGTCCATTTCTGCTACAACGAGGTCGTTTGTGTCATTGAAATCAATATGCTACAGATGTCCAGTAAAATCCACTGGCAGATGACCTGTTCGGCTGTTGCGTCATTTTGAAACAAGCAGTGCTGAAGATATGACTTAAGCGTTACGAGAAGGCGTATTTACGACTAAAATCTGGCGAAAGAGAGTCATCGAGTGTTTTAATGTAAGCGACGCAGCCATTTTTATTCATTTATTCATACTTTTGTAATCTTCTCTTGTGATATAACGTTGGGACGTAAGAAAAGTACCTCGCCGATGTCCGTGGTTGGGACCTTGACCCACTGCTTGCCTCTTGCTGCTCAAGGACGGGTTCGATCTTCCTAATTATACGCTAATGGGGATAGCTATGCATATTTAACTTTGGAAATTTACTCAGAGTTTTTACGAATTAGAAATGCGAAGGAAGGTCAACATTCCACGGGATCTTGGAAACGTGCGTGGATACCTAAATATTTTACCACTCCCGTAATTTGACGTGTTTTCGTCCCAAACTTACCTGGAAGTATAATCCATAAGTCGTAACATTCTCCAAATTTTTATTTTGTATTTCGTGAATCAAAGCAGTAGTTTTTTTTAATGTGCTTCGACAGATATTTCGAAAGTTATCAGACAGATGGTTATTTCGCAAGTATGGGATCCCACCGGGAATCGAACCCGGGACCACTTTTACCAGGCGAGTGATACCCCCTGGGCTATCCCGGAGCGTGTGAGTCAAAGTGGGCATCCGCGAAAAATCCCTTTTGTCCTGCCTTGGGCAATAGTGCCAACAATAATTCGAAGAAAAATATTTTGTATATCTTAACAACTTTGTGTTGTCTCACTGTTAATTTACTTAAGGAGATACTCTAAGAAGTCGTTAAGTAAAAGTATATGAGGTTGTAGCCACGAAATCATAATGTATTTACAAATAGATTAGCTTTGGAATACATATTTTTATGGTATTCGACAGTATACAGAAATTAGATGGAAAATTAAATCAGAAATTGAACACCACGAGCTGTATTTCTTTTTGCTAAGTCAAACATTTTATAAAGAAGCAGTAAAATCCCTATCAGCATTTTCAGATTAACTGCTACAAAGAAGTTAATACTTTGTGATAATGTTGTACTAAACATTTTTAATAGCAATGTTTTATCAGACATATAATTTACCTATCCATCGCTTTTTCATATTCATAATTTTTCAAGAAAACCTTAAGTAATCGATTCAGTTGAATCTACTTAAAATTCCACGTATAGTCAATAGATGTGTTTCTTCAGTTGTTTGACCGAAAAATTCTCACCTCACGTGAGGCAATAGTAGATTTTTTAGTGAATTTCAATTCTTTGGTCGTTTCTTCGTTTCTGGTAAAACTTTCCCACCTCATTTAAAACTTCTTTTCGTTTCGTTCTTGTTTTCGTGGTGGTAAACCGTGACGGTTACTTTTATTTTCTTCAAATTTGAGAAATTACCAAGCCATTTCTTGGGCGTGGATTTATTTCATATCTTGGGGTAAATGTAATTTTTCATCTGGAAGGAAATTTGTTAGCAGTGTTCTATTACAATTGAATTTTAAATGATATATTATTTACTCCAGGACTTAATAGGCTGTGGAAGTTGCAGCATCTGATTCTCAATGAGCAGAAAAATATTCTGATTGCCAGCTTTTAGTTGGAATTTTTCTTCTAATGAATGTGTGGTAAATTTAGGCTTTGATTTAGTTGTGTTACCAGTCGATGTTTATCTCCAGTGTTTGGTCGCCAACTAAATTCTTTCTTAAACAACAATTTTGGATTCAGGATTTTTGTAATTAACCGTAAAAACTCAATCCTTTAGTCGGAAATTTCAAGTAGACCACATTGGAAAGGTACAACAATATAGTAAATAATTATTGTTAAATCATTAATGCTTTTATGTCTCATTAAAAACTTTCTATATTTCTCTAGTGATCCTCTCAATGTGATCAAATTTTTACAATGTAAACAAACAGTTAAACTTAACCCCATAAAATATCTTACAAAAATTAACCTTTCCGCCCGTGGCGACAATCTGCGAAAATCCAAAGAACTATTAAATTCATCAAATGTGATATTAAGAATTGTGTAACAAATTTTGACAAAGTCCACGAATTTAAATTTTTTATAATATAATTCATAATAAATTGTGGAGATGATCCACCAAGTATCGCTGGATATGTTTCGACGACAAATATGATTTCGTGGTCAAAAAGTTTTTTTTTTTTATTTTTTCTAATCTTGAATGATTTCTTTTAAAAGAGAATTCTTGATTTTTTAATAAAACATAAAACCATTGATGATTTAACAATTATAATTTACGATTTTGTTGTATATTTATATTGAATTATTACGGAATCGGTATTATTGAATTTATACGGTTAATTTCGATTTTCCGTTATCAAAAATTTCGCTCCTCTTCTTATTTATAGAAGTACTTTCAGAAAATATTAATCCGATCATCCGACTTTAGTCGCAGCAAGTGAGGTTTCCTCGTCAGAAATCTATGCACTGCTCAATTGGCATTCCTCTATTTTCTAGCACATTGTACCAAGGCGTATTTTCTCACTCGCTTAAAGAAATCCTTTTGGTAAGATTATACGGAAAATGCGAAGGATTTATCGAAAATGTGGGCAAGATTGACGCGCGATATATCACTGCTTCGTCCTAAACGTCGCTCGCGAAGTTTTCAAACTCGACACGAGCTGTTCTTACACAGTTCTCCCCGCTGGAAATTTATTCGAACCCGAGTCCCGCATCTCTCCGCCTTTCAATGTTAAGGTCGTAAAACTTGCCGGTCACATGCGGGCGGACGCGCCGACTTTCATCTGCTGCAGTTGAACGCATACGACATGTCACGCATGCCTCTAATAAGCTATTTTTGCGTCCCACGGCGTGCCTCGCATACGGTCGGGTTTTATTTTCATAGAGACTGTATATGCGATTCCAATGAGGGAAATACGAGGAACGGGGAGGTTTATAAGTACCAAGTACTCTTATAAGTCACTGTACTCTTACCTATTCGTCGGCCCCTTCCCGCTAGGCACGATTTCAGATTAACCTGAGCGATACGGCGTTCTTGCCGTGGATTTTCAGAACGGGATTTTCCTACCTGAAACGCGTTCAGTGGTCATTTAGAAGCGTAAATCCCTTATAAGGTCTTCCTCGAGGCTTAGAGTGAAAGATGAGTTTTCCTTTCTTGTAGATTGTATCCATTTTAAGAAATGGACGGTATGAACCTTGAATAAATCTTATATATCAAGTGGAATATTTGTGTGTATGTGTGTATAAATATGTGTATGTGTGTATTTTCGCCTAAAACTCCAGAACCACATGTCGCACAACTTTCAAACTTTGAAGGTTGTTAAATGTCTTCCCCGGACAGATAATATGCTACTTTTCATTCACATAGCTGTCCGCAGTTCGACTCTAGAAGTATAAAACTGTATCCATAAGAAATGTAAAGCTCACTTTTATCGCTTGCAGGGTTTATTTCATTCGTAAAATTAAATTAGAAAGAATTGCCGTACGAAACTGAGAGAAGCACAACAAGAAGGCAAATTGATTGGAAATTCTTATTTTCGCCGTGGAGCATTGCTTTCGATTCGATATTGCGAGAATTTCGATAAAATAGTCGACAATTTTGTGATATTTTGTGGTTGTAAACAACCGGTCCCCCTGACGACTAATTCCGTTGTTGAATCCGAGCTCATGCATTTTAATTCACTTTTATCGCTTGCAGGGTTTGTTTCTTTTGCAAAATTAAATATGAAAGAATAGTCGCACGAAATCGAGACGAGCAACAAGAGAAGGGAAATTGAATAAATATTCTTATTTTGGTCGTCGGTCGAATATTGTTTTCTCTTCAAAATGGCGTGAATTTTGATAAAAATAAACAAAAATTTTCTAAAAGTTGAGGATGTAAACAAACCGTCCCCCTGACGACTAATTACATTGTTGAATCCGAGCTCATGCATTTTCAAATTTTCCCCGTTGGGAATCAACGGGCACTTCAGCTAGTGTTCAAATAAATTTGTGCGCGACTATTTACGAAGTATATTTGATCACTGCTGAGATTTTTCAGGGTAAAGTAGGCGTCAAACAATGACTTAATACGTTATTTATTCATTACAGTATCCGTCAAAGACGGTGATGAATCGTATCCGATACTGAAACGTTTAATGGAAACAGTAGCTTGGTTAACGACGGTAATCCACTCCAAGATTTTCGTCGTTAACCAAAAACGTCGTTGTTCAAGGCGCGATTTTCAGAACCATACTGCATATCAAATAAACAGATGAAACTCATTGAAATGTCATTGAGATATAGTTCATATGATTTATTTGATTTTATTTGCAACAATCAAATATCATTTATAAAATTAATAGTCGTAGAGGTAGTTTTTAATCGTCAATCTTCACCAGAAGGCGTTGTTAACCAAATACTGCGTCGTTATCTGAGACTTTTTTATCACAGCCATTCGCCGTTAACCAAGTACGTCGTCAACTGAGGCCGTCTTTAATTAAGGTACGCTGTATATATTTCTAAGAACCCAAGGATAAGTCCATATTTTGTGTCTTAAAGTAAGCGCTTTCACAAGCTAAATGTCAAAGAACTTAATTCCAATTAATTTGAGATTAAATCAATGCTAGCAAGCGTGAGAAGAATTTAGTTCCATGTTGTCATTTCTAATTAAGCGCCTGCTTTGCGTTGAATCCACGAAGTCAATTATTATCTACAATGTTTTAATTTTTTAGTTTTATTTTCTGGACGATTAAGACTTCATATTCTTCAAAGTATCTAGAAGTGACAGAGTAAGTACTTTTGAAACGAACGAACTTTTTTCTGTTTCATTTACTGAAGCATCTAATATATGTTAGAATGACTGTTTTACGTTTTGAATGGTATTTAAAAACAGCTCTGAACAGTGTTAATGTTGAATATATCTTGATCTTCCACATTGCATCCATATCCTATCTACATAATATACTCAACTGTCAAAGATCTAGAAGATTCTGATTTTTCATTCGTTGTTATGTTTCTCTTATGGATCTGTTATGAAAAAAGACAATGTTATTTTTTCTACCGTAAGTAGAAATGAAAGACGTTTACGCTTTAGTGAGTATAGATTCCTTTCAAAGAATTCCAAGGCCACGAAAAACTTTTGATTTACAAGTGATTATATATCTTTTATGTAATGTATTACTGTATAAAATGGACGCGCGGAAGAACCGAGCAAATTTCGCATACATACCAGCCGTTATGTGGCCCTCAGATTCTTGAAAGAAACTCATGTGGTTCACGGGTAGTTAACTCCAATGATGCGATGGTAATTCCCTTCCATTTATAATACAGTCAGCGGAATAAATATTCAAGCTTTTCTCAGTGACCAAGGCTTACAATTGACCAGTATCGTTTTTAAATTACTGCAGTTGGTTCGCCTTAGCTTTACTTTCCAAGATTTCTTGAGCATGATTTTGCCAGCTCATTGACCACGGAGTCAAATTGGAAATGTTATCAAACACACGGGCCTGCAAGAATCCCTTCACTTCGTACAATTACTGTTAACTACCAATTAAGTGTTTCGTACTTTCGCGTGACTTTTTTAAGCAGACGTTGGTGGTGACGACAAATTGTACGCAATCGAGTGTCCAAGTCGTTAAACCTATGCAGGCAAATAAATGAACTAGTTTCGCTGCAAACAAGAAAAATAAAGGTTTACGAGTATCATAAATAATTTCTGTTAGTTTTCTACCTCAAAAGTGTCGTTTATTTTATCAAAATTCACGCAATTTTGAACAGAAAAAAATATTCAACGACCAAAGTAAGAATCTTTATTCAGTTTCCCTTCTTTTGGTGCTCTTCTCGATTTCGTGCGACTATTCCTTCTTATTTAGTTTTGCAAAAGAAACAAATTGTGCAAGCGATAAAAGTAAACTGAAATACATTAGCTCGGATATAACTCTGGCATTAGTAGTCAGGGGGACCGGTTGTTTACAACCACAAAATTTCACAAAATGTTCGTCTATTTTATCAAAATTCTTGCAATTTCGAAACCAAATTAATGTTCTACCACCATAATAAGAATATTTATTCAATTGGCATTCTTTTGGTGCTTGTCTCGATTTCGTACGACTTCTAATTTAATGTTTCAAAAGAAATGAAGCCTCAAAGCGGTAAATTTTAGGTTTACGTTTCATACATTTCTTATGGACACAGTTTTAAACTTCTGGAGTCGTACAGTTAGGTGAATAAAAAATAGCCTATTTTCTCATCTGGAAAGCCATTTTAAACCTCGAAATTTTGAAAGTCGTGCGAGTTCAGGTTCTCGAGTTTCAGGCACACACACATACATACACTTTAAAGTATAAGATCTGCGGAGGATATTATCCGAGTATGAAATAAATGTAACCAACTTAGGGAAACTTTGCGTGCTGTTTTCAAACCATTTATATAAGTATGAACCCCATTTATGGTGTATTTTTTCATATAAAGAAACACATTTTCAGGTTACATAAAATTCCGAGTAAAATATTCCGCGTAAAAATTTACTTTCAGCACAAAAATGAATATTCAACAGTTATTCATAAAAATCATTATTGTCCAGTCTGTTATTATCCTAAAGGGCCCTTAAAAGCTATTGCCCGGTTTAATTTGCGCAGTAGAAAATTATGAGCATTTCTGTTAAATCAAGTTAAATTCCATGAGGTAGCATAGAGAAAGAGAGCGACACACAATGATAATCGATTAAAAAATAAGGAATTGAGGTGGCCATTCAATCCATCTTCGTTTACTTTTCCGAGTTTTTTAGAAAAAAAGTTTTTCGCGCTCAGTCTTCATTATTTTATCTTTCGTTGACGCCAATGACGTTACGCAACTGCAGAATCATGTGGAAGAAATGATGATTCAGAGAAACATGGGCTTTTCTATTCATAGCACTTTCATTTGAAATTGTTGTAACCATTTTTTACCGTGTTTAAAGTAACTGAAAGTTTTGCTGTGAGAGTTATCCATAGTTTCCTTATTAAGTCCTATAAGTCTCCTTCCTTCGGAAGCGCGGAAATAAATATCCCCGAATGGATGTGGGATTCCGTTGATAAGAAGTACTTCTTCCTGTCTTTCTCTAAATCGACTTCGCAGCGACGGACATAGAGTATATTTAAATGCGTAATTGGTTATTTCAAGGAATGCTTTTTGCTTTTTATTAAAATAATCGATGAATAGAAAAAGATTTTAACGTTTCAAATTGACCGCGAATGCTTTTCTGTGCAGATGCAGGTAAGCTGGTGTTATTTCAGAATGACTGTGATTCTACAGCTGGCGTAGCAGTAGGGAATTTAACGTGGTAAATTATTCCGTTGTTATATTTTCATTTCTTGGTAAGGAATAACATTATGATTACATGTTTCACCGCTCAAGTTTTCGTTTGATGTCCTCCTTTCTTCGTTTTATGTTTGGCCAGTCAGTGTGCCCAGTCACCAGAACTATTACGCCTTAAAATCGCAGCGGACGTTGCTGAATATCTTCATCCCGAAATATTTTCGATTTATTAACAGGTAAAATGAGTGATGCCCCCAGAAATAAGGCTGGAATCACCGTTAAGGTCGTTATAAAACATGTTTGAAACCAGAATAACGGGAGAAATACAAAGTTTCAATCCCCATTATCTTTGGTTTTCAACGCATTTCTGATCGCAAAATGGTTTAAATCTATTACTCCGATTTCTTTGCGGCAAAATATCGGCTATTTATACCACTACTTGCAATCCTTCAAGACATTCACTGAAAAGTGAGACGGGAGAATGTTCCCTACAAGAATTACAGTTTTCGAACCCTTTTCTAAGACTTCAAGATATTCTCATTATATATTCTAGCTGATAATTTAGTCGCTAGTTCGTGTTGAAAATTAGAAAAATTGGATCGCAAACATACAGGTTTAACTTTCAATGTATATGTTAATGAAAAGATGACTCACTGTTTTTATGCACAATTTTTTATGTAACTAGGAAGTAAAAATAAACTTATTGTTTGTCCATCCCTTAAAAATACCGACAAGATATGTCCCTCTGCTAGATAAATTACAAATGTACGTGTTCAATCAACTAATTAAATATTCATATTCTGAAACTGTTTTCCGTCGATCTTTTTCAATTCTTACCATTGATTTACTGAGAGCAGAAACAGCATTTAAAGTGGCATTGTATGATTTTCCGTGAAATGAGCGACTTCCTCTGAATTTAAAAGTTATTTAGACACAGGATGACATACAATATGGACTAAGGAACAATTTTCGGGTATGAACGAAGGAAAAAACTGTTAATATAAATGAAGAAACTACGCTTAATGGCGCAGCTCGAACATCATTTAATAATAGTTCGAAATTATTTCGTTGTTCTTTAGTTTTTCCGCATAATGAGCCGTCCTCGGTTAGCTTGCTAGCCTAGCAACGCCGAGGTCCCGGGTTCGAATCCTGGTCAGGACGTGGTTGTTTGTGTTCGTCTTTAGTAGGTGAATTGTTAGAGTGGTCTCATTAGACTGAAATAAGCCTAAATAAAGACATGATTATTATTATTATAATTTTTGTATTTATTAGTCTTCCTGTCGGAAGAGAGAGAGATAGTATACATCTAGCCATTGTTTCATTGAGATACGTAACACGCCGACAATTATGGAGAGGACTTTCTCATATAAACGCATCCTCCACCTACTTCTCGCGTCTTATAGTCACAAGAATGGTGACTCTAAACTAGCTCTCAACAATCCATTTCTTTCGTTTCTAAGACAAGCAACAATATGTCGTTGTCACAGCAACTGCCCCCACACCATTACTTATGTTTCACCAAATAGACTAAATTCCCCCTGTATTTGATAAATCCGCGCTATCTTTGCGCAACTATTCCATAATGCTTTCTCCGAGGACTTCTTAAAATTTCTCATTATTTTTGTCATTCATGCCTGAGAGAATCTGAGGGACGTGAGGAGGAAGTGGTAGGAAATGAAAGCTTCCGATACTAGACAGGAAAAGGTTTGGATTCCTTATGCTCTGCGGAGCGCGCAGCAGCGGCGCTTTTGACAGAAGAATTTTTTTCCAGAATAAAGTGAAGCTTTCATAAAATTGATCGCTACTTGCTTGCTCGATTTAAGATTGCCATTCAGAATAATTTAGGCGTATGAATAATCCGCAAAAACTGAACCAGGAAGTGCGGTCGCATGTGGGAGCAGCTATCAAGATCAGATTAATGTTTCTAATAAAATAACGGGCGAACTTCTAAGCTATATGCTACACGTCAGTAACGAAAATTTGGCGGATTTTTCTCGGGAATTTTCATTTACTGTTGGTGGTTTTTCTTTTAACGAATAAAAGAATGATCTTATCATCAATAATATCATATTATTATTATTATTAGTCAATACCACCGCAGTTAGACGTTTCGTCAGGTGGCGACGTTTAGTTACCGTGCATTACAGAACTATTACATACAATATGGCTTAGTTACACATAAACAAATACAGAAAATTGGTATCTATCTACCCGTCCATTAACTACAATTGTTTAAAAACTACTGTAATCACAATTACAGCTTCAATTACACTTTTACATTACAACCACTACAAACATTACTTATTATCCACTATTATACACTACAATATATACAATACGAAAATTACCCCTAAACAGCATTATAGCAACTTGTCGATAACACTTATCACGTAAGATTTTTCAGGGTTCGTAATGAAATAATTAATTATTATGAAAGAAATATTAATTATTATAGTATTAATGAAAGAAAGAAACAATGGAATAACAAGTGTGAAAAATAGCGACACGACTGGGACAGTGTGAGAGAGACGCGGCACGGTAGTTCAGTGGTTAGAATACCTGCCCGGAAAGTGGGAGACCTGGGTTCGGGTCCCAGTCGTGTCGCTATTTTTCACACTTGTTATTCCTTTGGGATTTTCCGTAGGTTTTTAATCTACTAAGACACCTTCCTTTCCTTTAATCCTTGTGATTTCCTGGGGGGAAATAACCTCATAACACCGCTTTGTGAGCCGGCTGCCTCTGTGAGGACCTCGGACGGCAGGTTGTGCCACTATGTGGAGACTGCCAGTCTTGCTCACAAAGCATTCCCTTAACAGTGTGAGAGAGACGCGGCACGGTAGTTCAGTGGTTAGAATACCTGCCCGGAAAGTGGGAGACCTGGGTTCGAGTCCCAGTCGTGTCGCTATTTTTCACACTTGTTATTCCTTTGGGATTTTCGTAGGTTTTACAACCTACTAAGTTACCTTCCTATCCTTTATCCTTGAAAAAAACAATGTTCATTATTGCTCATGAACAAGGTAATGAGTATTTAGTTAATTAGATTATTATTTGAAACCGAATATGAGTGCGGTTATGAACTCCTTCAAATCAGCTCTCGCTTAAGTATATCAATTCAGTTTTTGAATCAACGCTATAAATATATTTTTATCGTTAGGTTTGGAAGATGCCTTCGAATTCAGTGAAGTATTCAAATAACGATTCAAAATATTACAAATAACTTCAATGTAAGTATTTTTATGAATGTGCATACAAGCAATACCACGTATTGCCACCCGTAGTAATTACATCTTTCTTTTATTTGGGAATACCCCTTATTTTTTCAACGTTGGGTAAACCGATGGAATCTTATCTACATACCATTGCAGTTTAGGGTAGAAGTTATGAAGATATATAATTTGTCGTGAGGTAATTTCCATTCCAAGATCTTGAAACCCCCAAATGTCGTTTATCCTAGGTTTTCTATCCATATTTTTTGCCATAATGCTCTAATTATTCAGAGTGGTCTTTCAGTTATTTAGAATATCTTTTTTTTAACAGACCACTTAATTTTATTAACGACCACTTTGGTTAATTTGCAAGGATAGTGAATATACGTGACAACAGGACGTGAATATCGCTAGGGAAGATGAACATTTCTTTGCATTCTCTATCAATCTTTGAGACATTGGCGGACCCTGGGGGGAGGGGCGATCGTCCCTCCTTGGTGGCTTTCTTGTACTTACAAGTTGCCCACCAGCTGACAAGGAGCTTGAATTAAAGTCAGATTGTGAAGTTTTTCAACGATCACTGTAGATATGCTACATTTATCACGACAAAATGGCATTTAAAAAGTGAACTGGGGATGAGCTCATATGGAAACTGTGGTAACCACCCCCACCCAGATTTTAGATTTGCCCCTCATTCGAGAATAGCTAACTCTCGATAATTATTCACCAAAAATTAAATATATAAGTAAGATTTAGTGGTCGTTAATATGATATAAGTCATATGATCTTTCTTTCACTCGTTAAAAGAGCTCACGTGGAAGGAAGATCGAATTCATAACCGTTGAATGTTTTGCATGCTGTTTACTGGCAACATGAGACGATTTATTGAAAGAAAATACTCGTACTGATGACTGTAAAGGAGGCTCAGGAATTGAGTCATCCTCCATTGTCTTTCGCGATCCACTGCGGCTATTGAATGAATTAAAAGTCGTTGCAGACGCCGGCTGCGGTGGTGACGGAAGTTGTGGATGAAACAAAACACTGCTCATCGGCAGGGAAAACGAGAATCTATTATGTATTCCACTGCTCGTCCTTGAGTCACGCTCCATATTGGGAACAATTATGCTCCTAGAAGCGCCGTAACCAAGAGGTAAGCTTCGGTGACAAATTAGCGAAAATGCGTAGCTCCTTTTGGCAACGGATCACCGCGAAAGATTGCACCATGAATTGATTAGGGTCTCGATTGATTTTAGATGTGTTGGTGTTTAGGTGTTTTCTATTTCATTGGAAATGCAAGGATACAAATCAAGTTTTCGAGCTGATGTTGTAGCGTCGCTATGAAACCATGGTCGTGCATTGTAATATTCTTGTGGATTAGTAAACGCTTTTCTCATGGAGTTTTTTTGCATTAATAAATACCGCAAAGTTACGCCTGATTCTATACCATTTATGCGTATATCTTCGGTTTTCCCTCACAACCAAGCGCGTTGGAGATCCTCACTAGAATTCCGAAAATATAGTAATTACTGCTAATTTTTGACGTTCCCGTAAAAATGTCCACCATCCGATGAATTATAATATTTTTTCGCTAAATTACAGCGGATTCTACTAAGTCAAGCGTGCGAGTAGTCGAATTTGCAGTATTGATAACGCGATGTTAAACAACCTCCTTTGCCTCTCTCAAGGGAAAGGGTCATTGGTTCTAATTCATTCGAAACTCACTTTAAAAAATCATGCTCAGTATTAAAATTAAATGTGTCCGAGATTCATATCTGACCGGACTATCATGTCCATAAATTGACTATCATGCGGGAATCACCCGATGGCCCTTAACAGGCTCTTCCTCGATCGTCTTCTACCATCCGCGTCCCTTACGTTTATTTTTTTATTAATTCACCAGAGTCGCATTCCTGGCGAATCACACTAGACGATCTCGAATGGTAAATTATGCGTGGCCAGGGGGAATGAATGGCATGAACCCCACACAAAGATGAGTATTGTTCCGGAGGTCGTCGTCTCCTAAAGACGTCCTCTGTGTAGGGGATGACGGGTGTTTTCCTCCCACGCCGATGGAGAAAGGGGTTTTGGGACGATGTCACGTGCGTGGCGGAAGAGGGGTGTCATGGCGGCCGTGGGACCGGAAGTATGTGGCTATCAAAAGCCTAACCGCAGGAATGCGCGCGGATGGAAGTGGTGAGGGGACAAAATGGAGGGAAACGGGCACAAATCGTCCCGTAATCAGCTTCGGGGATGTCTTGACGCGCGTGTCAAACTGATAAAAATTCTCGATGATACGTATTTGTAAGAGGCGTGGTAGGAATTTGGGATTTAGTCCATATGTTCCGAGCGGTTTTATGTCGTTGCCACTCGACCATAAGGTTGGGGCTTTTTCATTGGTTTCGTTACATCTTCCATCCGATTCTCAGGGAAGAACATCCCAATGATTTATTATGAGGTGTTGGCTCGTCAGATCTTGATTTGGATTTATGGGATGTGTTTACTTCTAATATTGCTCGAAGGTGATGAAAAGAAACTTGGTGACGTCGACTAGGTTTAGTTAGTTACACATGCTCCAGTGTTTTCTTCATTTGTAATTATTAGTGTTAATTTTTGCTCGGATCTTTACGCAGTTACACTCTTATTATCCGGACTCGGTGGCGCAGTGGTTAGTGTGTTGGCCTTGCAAAACGAGGTCCCGGGTTCGAATCATGGTTAGGGAATGGTTGTTTGTGATCGTGAGTTGTATTAGGTTAATTATAAGAGTGGTCTCTAAGGACTAAAAGGGGTCATTATTATTATTATTTATACTGTATATTCATACTAAATATTTTTAGTTTTATCCCTAATTGACGAGTAGGTCCCAGAACAGTTCGAATCATGAACGAAGACATCATTTCGCTGATGATTAGTGGATTTTTCCACCGTAATTTTAAAGCCTTTGGAGACTGTATTTGAAGTCGTAATTTTTTAAAGTTTCCGAAAATCACATTTTTTACTGAAATCTTAGTGTTCCTGGGACGAGGGAAGTTAATTAATTTCAAGTTGTATTTTTTTAATGTAAATGTAGTACCAAAACTGAATAGTAGTTGAGCGTGAGGTAGGCGTAAGGATATAGTAGATATAATAAGTTCTTGTCGCGTTTCTATTTTCAAGGGTCGCGAACTGTCATCCAGCATATTATAATGGTTGCCGCAGGTTGTGAATTTACGAGCTCCAAGCCGAGAAATATTCGGATTGGTCATATCCGTTGGCGCTTCGATGAAATATCGGTATCCAAGACGCATACTAATGTGTGTATTTTAAAAGGCATGTGCGGGGCAAAATTTAAAATGAAACTTCCGAACGATGGTTCATATTTTTTCCGCAGATGGCAATTCCAACTTTGAACGTGTTTAACTGATTCATTTTGGCGACATCTGATGGAACCTGTTCAATAACAACTGAATAACTCGAAACTGGTCGTGTTTTGCAAATGTAATATCTGTGGAGGTAATCAGATTTTGCTTTCATCGAACCAAACATCGAATACATCTATATTAAAGCATTCAGGGGTTCTTTATTTGAGGACCTTGCAACCTAAATTTTACCTCTTCGCGTCTTCCTTTTAGAGTTGACACAGTTCCATTTTCTCAATAAAAACCCTCTACATACTTTGGTCGGTACTTTGTTAACTACCTTTTTAGTTTTCGCGGTCTACGCCTTACAGCCCTTTAGATAAGTTAGACATCAAGGTGGATTCGTTTTTAGCTACTATTCTTTTGTCTGGAATTTATCTTCGCCTCTTGGCTGCGATTCTAATATAATTTGTCTCAAGATCAAACCCTACCTAGTTTAAGAAACGTTTCTGGAAGAACCTTGGATCTATTAATGTCGCATTTATGTTATTTATAAAACAAAATAAAAATTAGATTAGCTGTAAATTGGCAGTGAATTAAATCTGTTCTTGTTCTTATATATGGGGACGTTCGGGAATGGATTGATTTTTCATCCAGAAGTTGACATTGTTACGCAAAATACGTTCCATAGGCATGAAGAGTTGATGAAGAGAATCATCGAAATGTGGGCGCGGTTTAGGAGTTTCGGGAACCGGGAGAACGGATGTGGAAGCATTTAGATTAGGGGAGGCAAAGAATATCAATTGAGGAAGTTGAATTTGAGACAAAGAAAGTGGGTGAGTCAGTTCTTTAGCTTGAATGGAATGATAAAATACGGAATTGCAGATAGGAGTTAGGAAGGAGGGTAGCCAGTGTTGTAGTTCTATATAAAACCATTAGAGATATCGTGGAGAATTCGAAAATTTTCACCTGCATGAAGAAAAAGTTATAAATTTGATCAAATTCAGCACTCAGGTGAGAATAAGGATGGTAAATCAAGTCTGTAGTTTCGCACTCGATGGAGGGAAGTCTCCGATGAATGTGTATGTTTGAATTTTACAGTAACCATATTGATTCTGTAGAGATTGTTCCAAGAATAGCTATTATATTACATTAATTATTTTTCAATGATCTTAAATTGCAGCAATGGATTTTTATTTCTATACGCAATGGTAGTTATGTTCTTTCCGTGCCTGATAGCTGATAGATTTATATAAAATTATGAAGATGTGTATAAATAACTATGAGTCACTTATCAACCATATCTTTTTTACTTTGAATCCTATTAAATATAGTTAATTGTAACTTCATCTACCATGGAATCTTGTGCCAAAAAATCTTTTCATATTGTAGTACCTTTCTAATTTGTATGAAATATCGTTTGATTTTCTCAGGCTTCACACCGCATTGAATAGTCACTTAACAAAATGTATGTACAACGATCCTGCAGGTATCGACTTCATTACGAAATGTGTAATGATCGAAAGCGGTGCGTAACATTTTATCAATGGTGGTTTCTTGCCTTTGACTTCTTTGTCTGATATACATGAGTGGTCGTAGGCATTTGGAATACATATTTTGAGCTTTTTGAGATACAACCGAAAGCTACCGAAAATTTTCGTGTAGAATTATATTTTTGGTTAATTCTTCCCATCGGAAAACTCCACGAACTGAAATTTTTTTCCGTAGAACCAATTAAAATTTAAGATGGTTTCCGACAAATTAAAAATTACGTCGAAAAAAATTCGACCCTGCCAGGATTCGAACCTGGAATCTTCTGATCCGTAGTCAGACGCGTTATCCGTTGCGCCACAGGGCCATGTATGACGTGGCGTGTCCTAAGTGGGGTCATTCTGCTTAAAGGAAGCAGGGAACTACTGAGAATTGTTTCGTAATGATTGTGTACGTTTTAGGTGCTTCCAACGCCTTTTCTCCTGAGTAAATAGGCAATAACATTGTATGATTCTGAAGTCTTCTGTGTTTATCGTTCACAATTGCTGACATTGACGCACTACTGTAGCTTTTATATTTATGAATCGTTTACGAACCGCATTGATAAGTGCTATTTTCTATCGAGTGGAACTGAAAATAGATAAACAAAATACACGTAAACATCTCAAATATCTACCTTTTACGAAAATGAGGTATACTGGATGTACCCTACTTTCCATATTTGCTTATAGCTTTAACTCATGGCGCATGTATTTTTTTGTGAAGTTTTGCGCAAGTATTATTCAATAAGAATAAATTCGAGATCGTGTTGACCCGTTGCTCAAGTCAGGGATATACCAACTCTCTTGTTTAAACTGTAATTGTATATATATATATATTGGACAAAGTGTTAGAAATATTAAATTAAGAGCGAGTGAACACGAAAAATGTTATGAAAATGGGTCTCATCAATCTCATTTTGCTAAACATCTTCTTCTTTCAAACTATCTCTCAACGTTCAGACCGGAACTGCTTCATATGATTGGGAAGGGAGGTAAACTGAACATGCTAGAAAAAATAGAAATAATTGAAAAAAAATAATGACGAGAAATTCAAACTTACAAATGAAATACTTTTTCCCCACGCCTCCCCTCTACTTACAGCTACACTGCCTCGTTCTTCTTCTAACTCCTATTTCTGGTTTTCCCTCTTTTTGATTTCTTCCTAGAATTACCCTTTCACCTTCCCCTGAACCTTTTGTTCTCCCTTTCTCCTCTGTACTCTGGCTCTTCCTATCCACCCTTGAAAATGACGCTTATGCGTCGAAACATGTCGTGTGTCTGAAGTAGTGAGTTTATGTAGTATTTTGCAAAGTAATTTTAGATTAAATTTACCAGTTTCTCTCTGAAAAGTAGTTATTTTTTCATTACCATCATTCAATAAGATTAGATTTCATCAATTTCCTAACATCGGAGTAACCATTTTTGATTTAATGGGCAAGTATGAGCGTCCCATTTCTTGATTGAATTTTGGAGGATGATACATTTTCAAGAAGAATACTAAAAAATTATTTCTTTCATTCTGCAACTTTTAACGAATTAACGGTTCCTCCTCTCGCGAATATTCAACATTACCATTCTCTGTACTGCATCCTATGGATTAAATCTTCACATAATATTCACTTCACTGATATTCGATATGCAGTAGAAAAGAATACAAGATAATTCTAGTTTTGTTTATGGAAATTAATGAGTTTAGGCAACTGGTGTTTTCCTTGTTCTGGCGTAACTGAAGTTCTTGGTAACTTTATATGATATTCTTTGCATGTTGTATATTTAATTTCAATTTGAATTTTATATCTTTATATATCAGGTTTATCGATTATCTGGTAAATTTAATTCTGAAATGCCCCCTTAAGCATATGGGTGTTGCATTTAATTTATTTTCTTATTTATTACACTTCTATCATGCTGACTAGAAGATGTAAGCGAAGGAATTTGCGTTTTGACTGCTACTCTTACTCGCATAGATCACAGAGTAAGGATATATCCCTACTCTATGGCATAGATGCATTCGTATGATTTTACTACTCTAGTGGAGAGGTGAATTCTGGAAAGGAATATGAACTGCTGTGGGGTTGATATTGAAAAAGATTAAAGTAATTTTGCCGCGACTCATTCTAGGAGATACTACATAAATGGTTGGCCGTGATTCATGCTAAGATTGCGAGTAAAATTCGCGAGGTCTCCATAAAGAAGAAATCTTTTTCGAAGTTGTGAAATGATCATCATTGTCGGAAAACGGATTCCTTCCAAACCCGAATTCCGCAAATATTAATAAAGTAATTTATTTAAATAACAAAAAGAAAATGAATTATAATTTAAAAAATTAAATCTCAAAAGTAATGCCATGCCATTTACAATCCTGGAATTTCATCAGGCATTAATTTCTGAACGCCTTAGAAAAAGTAAAGATATTTGAAATATTTCCTTTTCTTTACTTATGAGACTAAATACTTTTATATATTTTTCTCAGAGCCCTTTGTTGCTCGACTTTTTTGGCTTTGAAACTCATGGAGCTGTTATTCTATTAACTGTAATAACGCAATAATTTTAAAATCGCCTTCTATTTGGGAATTCTCCTATTTTATAAAAAAATGTTGTCTCGCAATCGGAAGCATTGATCTCTTGTAAAGAATAACCATATGCGAATATCCTTTCCTTGATGCTGACGAGGATACACGATTCTGGATTCGTGTTCTGGTTTATTTTCTTAAGTTAAAGAAGCACATCTTTTCTCTTGTTCGAAACGTATATTTTTTCGTATATTCCTCACCTCGAGGTAATATGTTTTCGTAAAATATTTAACGATCACCTAAAATCTGATTTCAGAGTTATTCTTAAAACTTTTTTTGTACAAGAATCTACTGTGATTTCGTAATTACTTGTTAAATTTTTACTTGTTTTAGATAATTCTTAAGCCTTTGTGAAAATTTACTGGGAATACGACATCTTTCCGTCAGTTTTCTCTTTAAGGCTACGACATACTTGTATAAGAACAAAATTATTAGAAAACTGCAGAAGAGAATGGGGGTTGATTATTTGTTGGGAATTATAGTTAAGGATTTTGAAATTTATGTGGTATTTTATCAGTGATAGGATCACCTAATTGATGTTTATAGAATAAATCAAGGATGATTGCGTTGATATCTCATATTTTTACTGATACCTTAATTTTTAGTTTGCTAATATCCTCATTAAGTTGCACAATATAAAGAAACATTCGAAGACTTACATTGCAAGTAATTCCGCTTCTTCTTTTAAAATCCTGAATCTTTGGTTAACAGAATGCAGTTTCCATGACATAATGATAATGTTTGTGTAACACTGGAGAAATATCGTCGCCTTGACTTTCTAAAATTCTGATCGATTTTTTAAATGGGAGAACTTAAATCGATATGCCATGTATTTTAGCATGTATGTATTTGAGCTATTTCTCAACCTCGAAGTTTGTTCTATTTTATTTGACCTCTTTGTGATCTCTTTTGACTTGTTCTTCCTTTACATTCTTACGTGTAAACTCATTTATTTGCTAAGTAAATTAAGAGTGTTTTTTCAGTTTAAATAGAATCTCTGCCTTTTTACTTTAGGTGATGCAACTTTCTTAGAAAGTGCCAACATGAGAGTACAGCAGTATTTCATCATTTTATTCTTGGCTTTCCAATGGCTTTTCTTTTCTATCGTAAAATTTACAGGGGAAAGCCACTCCACATACTGCTGTTAATCTTGAAGAATGTACGTGATAAATTCATATTTCATCAAATGTCAAAAGTTCAGACTTTTTCCCTCTTAAAAACCTCAGGATGTTTATTTTCCAGTCTAAATGCGCTGCTATCATACGGCTACTTCTTATCGTATATACATTAAAAGAAATGGGGTTTACAGAGCTCCAACGGCATCATGACCCTGGATCGGGTATTTCGCAGCATCTCTCTGCGTATGATTCAGAGGGAATAGAAAGTTTCCAATTTGAGAGACCTTGAGCGCTTTCCGCGTTATCTTGATCTCTGGAGAGGCGTCACTTTTGGTGACGCACGTGCGTGTGTCACGAGTGGTCACTAAAACCAGACGTCATCAGGAGAGGGGTGTATTCCAAGTCACGAATCGCACAATGGAAGGGTTGGGCTCATCGTAAATCCTTGACATTAAAATTTTCTGTCTTCCCCTGCTCGTATACGTTATTAATTATGTTCCATAAATTTCATCTCGCGTTGTAGATTCATCTAAGTGGGATTTGAGTTTATTTTTAACGATTTTTATTCGCGAATTCGCCATCATGTGTTTGTTTAAACTGAGGTTCCGCGTTATTTTTTTCAATTACAATAATGGCTGTTTGGTAATTATACACTGTTCTACCGTTTCGTAGTATAAGTGTTTATAGTTTGAACGTCAGAAACCAATTTTGCGCATTGTTTCTCAGAAATTAGATAACGTATATCAATTGGATATTTTAGAAATTTGCGATTAATTAAATAGATAGAAATTTGACTGAGACTGAAACGTAGTTACAGCAATAAAATCGAAACGAAACAGTATCTCTCGCTATTTTATAGGGACTCCAAACTTTTAAGATTTTAAGTTCATTTTCATGACTGTTTCTTTTTCAAACTTAAATTATAAATAATGCTCCTGCGAAATCGAGACTAGTGTCAAAAGAAATTAAATTGATTATAGATTTTTATTTTAGCCCGTAGTTTCTTGGCTTTTCCCAACCCATTCTTTAAAAGATTGTAAGGAAATGTTAAATATAACTTTACTTTTCCACAAATGCCTAGGTATTTGTCAAATAGTAAAAGGTGCATTTATTATTTTATTTTATAATGGAATTCCACCAATTATCGCTAGAGAAGATTGATTATAAAAATATGCAAATCACAAAGTTTACCATGTGAGTTCCCGTACAAGTCATGCGTAGAGAAGCTGCTTACCAACGTGGAATAGCCCTGAAATATTGCTGAAACACTAATTTTGGAATTTATTCTACAGAGGCGCTCTTCCAGGGTGGTGGTTGACCCTTCTTTCCTAAATTTTCAACAAATATTTCATTCAGAACCAAAATCTCTAGCGCCTTATCAATACATATTTGAAACGTTTCTTTTTAGGCAATACTTTGCTACGGTGAAGATAAATAATTTCGCATTACAACGGAAATCGGACCGCGTTAAGTAGATTATTGTTTTTAACCCTTAAGTTTTGCACCCAAAATGGAAATTCAGGGAGCACTCCTGCTTCTTAATTTACTGATATGCCTACTATTTACTGTATCCTGTAAACAGGCTTTCCGTAACCCCTTGGAGTAAGGGAAGAGTGCCATACATGTTGAAACGAGAGAGAGTAACTAGCCGATGTGTTGCCAAACCATTGCTGAGATTTTCTATGCTATAACGCCAATGATTGACTTAAAATATCGTTTTTTGATAAAATACCATTTTTTACGGAAGGAATGCTCATTTGTTATATTTTGAGCTTAAAATTATCGGGGAAGAATGCATAGTAATGGTAGCTCAGTCAAAAGACGCGTGCCAAAATAATTCTCTCGCATGCCATAGGTTCTTCACCCACGCCCTGGCTATCACAGGTGGGGAATCCCTGCTCTAGCGCATGACGCAAGCTTCCATACCGTATTTTTAAGTGAATGAATTCTAAGCGTCAAATACGTCGCTATAAGACAAATATCCGTCGACTTACTGAATCGGAGAAAATGATGAGTAACGTTGGCATTCTCTTTATGCTCGACCGCGACTTCCGTCTTTTGCTCAAAATTTGATTTACTCGTACTCCGGTTTCGCCTTTAATAACGCGGAAACGAAAGGGAAAGGATGGTTTTTATTTTATGCTTTGGTGAGATCGCTTTCTTTTCTTTGATCATCTGAAATTCTGGAATAGCCAGGTCGTACATCACCGTTAAACAAGCAACTGACCGTGAAGTGTATGCGTTTATCGAGTTTTCTCATCTATTAAGCTTTTCATTATCTCTTCGCCGTAATGTTAATGTGGCGGAACTGGATTTGTTTCGGTATTCCTGCAATTCCTGCTTTCCCCGGTAGCAAGCTCTCCTTCTCGGGCGTAAATCATTACAAATATCCTCGCTTATTGCTTCCCATAATTAGTAATTAGATACAAAGATTTGAATGATTGCTGCAGAGCGATCATTTAAAATCAAAGTTATGCCATCTGTATGAATTGCGTAAAAATTATTGAATAATGTACGAACAAACATTTTCTTGGATCGAACTGGTATGGTATACCATAGATACATGCTTGGTTCTGACTCTGTCAGTCTTTCTCTTTTTGATTTATATTAACATCTTATGGTGAAATCTATACAACTATTAATATATTAATCATATAATGAAATGACAATTTGGAAACGTAATGATAATATAGTAGTACAATATCTTTCCTGTTATTATTTAAAAGCTTGGGCAATTCCGTAAATCAATCTACTAGTAGTTTTTCATTATGATTGAATGATTTGCTGGTATGAATTTTCAACTTATAGTTTCATAGGTNCCTAATAATCAAAATACTACTTTTCTTACTGCTGTAAGGATTTCGTAGCAAAATTTAAAATGGGAAACGATGATATATTTTAATATGAACAAATGTGTATATTCTAACAACTATTCTTGAATCTCTTCACATGGAAACGAAACCGTGTTCCTATATCTTTTCGTTGGTTTTATTAAATTTAATCTTGAATTGATTTATAGATTTAATTTCAACATTATTTAACTGTTTTCGCGAGTTTTTTTCACTCCCCTTCTTGTGTGGGCGTTTTCCTGCATCGTGGGTTTTTCTCTGTAAACCTTCAGTTGAGTAGTTTTCTTCCCACAACCGAAATATTTTTATTTGTATATATCTCTTACTTTGTGTTCTTTATTCTTTTTAATTTTTTAATTTTATTTTTTTAATGTTTGTATTAATTTAGGTTTAGCATAATATAATATTAGAACTTTTAGATTTGTATTAATTCACCATAGGTGTTAGTTGTAAGTAGACTTAATTTGAGTAATTTTATATCAATGACTCAGGTTAGGTGTAAGAGAGTCCCATTGGGCCTAACCTCGCCTCAAAGGTGAAATAAATAAATAAATACCAACTCCGAGACCTCCATTCATCAAAGGATAGTCTGTCTGTAAAGTATTCAGCCCTAAGGCCTGTTGGGACCTTATCCCCTCTACCATCAGCTACAAAGGGCTAGGAGAGAGAAATGAGGCTTACTAGGCAAGATGAGGAGTGAGGTAGTTGGCCATTGCTTTCCTCACTAAGCCAGAATGCTATAAACTGAACAAGTCCACGTTAGTGAAGCACAGTGGCTCTACGAGTAACACTTTTCGTGACATTGCATAAGGAGAATACTAAATTAATGCCATTATTCAGCATCAGTCATACCTTAATAGCTTTCATATTATCACAGCCATGAACATGACTGAAACAAAAGTAAATGAAAGATAGATTTTTCCTTTATCCTGTACCAAAAGACGAATTACACATGTTTAATTCATCAATATATGGTAGCAGGACCCCAAGGAAAGTTAAATATTTAAAAAAAATCTACTTTAGACTAAAATTCTACTTTCCTTGTTGTTTTCAACATTCCGCGGTAGAACTTCCGCATACGCATTCCCAAACAGTGTGGAAAACACGCGGAAGTTCAGTGGTTAGAATACCTGCCCGGAAAGTGGGAGACCTGGGTTCGAGTCCCAGTCATGTCGCTATTTTTCACACCTGTTATTCCTTGGGTTCCGCATTAGTATTATATCTCTTGCAAATATCTTTCAAAGCACTTATACCAGATTCTATTTCCCCCATTAAATTACGAACTTTTCTACGAATCCACTGAAGAGATGAATTTCGGTCATTGACAAGCGTTAAGGGATTTCCGTGATATATTACAAAGCGGAAACCGTTCGAAGCGATTCTATCTTTTTGGAGTAGCACGACTGCTCCCATTGCACGAATGACGGAAGCCTCCCGCATGTAATGGCGACATCCCACTTTCACCTTTTGCTCCCAAGTCATGGTTCTGAACTTCCACGAGGAAGGACTAAAAGTAATAAATGCTATAGCATCTTTTTATAAATAATTGATACCTCTTACGTAGGCTTACCATACGTCGGGAATGTCCCACTGTTAACGCATTTTCCCTGTCGACTTTTCTGTCTTTTCTTTGATGAAAACACTCGGAGAAAGGGTAAAAGGTACTAAGATAATAATGATAGGAGTAATATAAACGTAAGATTTCAGAAAGTAATGAAGCTACACACACTTAGAATGTGTCACTTTTAAGTCAACGTTCAGGAACCCCCATATCACATTAGCGGCGCAACGTTAGAATTCGTAAGTTATTATAAATATTTAGGATTCCTTTTCAGTAGTAACTTATAGTTTAAAAGGCACATTCAAGATGTAGTGGGGTCAGCTGATACGACTTCGAGGCTGTGTAATCGCGTTCTAAGGGGTAGTCAATCGAGCGTCAAAGAGGTGGCTTATTTCTCGCTCGTACGTCTATTACTTAAGTATTGTTGCGCAGTATGGAATCCACACGAGAAGGGTCTAATCTTGAAGCTAGGGCGCGTACAACGCAGAGCGGCTCGTTTCGCTAAGGGAGATTGCAGTTTCGATAGCAGCGTATCAGAAATGACGAAAACCCTCGGCTTGGAATCTCTTAAGGATAGAAGAAACGAGTATAGGCGCAAGTAATTCCAGAAATATTTAAGTACCGATTTGCATGACGAAATACGCGATATCGTGATTCAAGTACTCAGCGAGCGCGATTTCCGAGATCAATCGACAAAGAGATTTAATTAAAATTATGGAAATATATTTTGATACGATTTCAAGAAGTTTGAGGTATAAGCTGCAATTTAAACTCCCATTCCATATTATTATTCAATTACTTATAATCGAAATCTCGAATGAACTGTTGCGTTTGGTATAATTTAATTGAACTCTTTTCCTTCAGTCAATCTTAAGCTATAGCTAGGCTGTTATTATACATTAGTGAATTGGATGATTAAGATATTTCTGTTGAGTGAACTCGAAGATTTTAGATAATTTAGTGAAAGCGATTAAATTTCAGCGTGAAATCAGTGAATGAGCTTATCAGATTTTTAATTCGCTATTTCCTGATTCAGGGTAAGTTACGCGCAATTCTTTGGGTCCATCCGACTTCCTGAAAGAAGTTTAACTTTTTTTCTTTTGATCATTACATAGCCAGTTTTAAGTACTTATACAAAAGATAACGTTTGAATTATTCGGAAACATTTAAACGTAAGAATAAATTAAATTCAAGTGCCCATAGATATAAACTCAATGAAACCATCTTAAATGAAACACCTCGTAACTTATATTTAAGATGGTTTCTACTACATTCCACCAAATGAGGATTGAACATATTAATTTTGTTTTATAAACTCAATGTCTTTTTAAGTAGTATTATTTAGGGTGTTTAGTGGATCTTAATGTATGAAGGTCTTTTTCTGCTATTTTGATGCAGAAATTACAGTAAATGTTCCCTTTTTGGGCCCATCCATAAATTATGTCACGGCATTTTTGGGATTTTCGAGCCCCTCCCTACTCCTTTGTCTCTACTAGTAAGTGTCACGTTAGGCTTAATTCACGTCCTCCGTGTGTCACAAAGCTCCCACATGATCCCTTAAGGCTTTTCACCTAATAATCAAAATACTACTTTTCTTACTGCTGTAAGGATTTCGTAGCAAAATTTAAAATGGGAAACGATGATATATTTTAATATGAACAAATGTGTATATTCTAACAACTATTCTTGAATCTCTTCACATGGAAACGAAACCGTGTTCCTATATCTTTTCGTTGGTTTTATTAAATTTAATCTTGAATTGATTTATAGATTTAATTTCAACATTATTTAACTTATACTTATTTGTGAAATAACGTTCTGTTACATATACTGTTCTGTATATACTCCCTCCCATTAAGCAAAGTTTCATATATTCCCATCTCCCCAACCTTAGGTGTGACATCTTTTAAGGATGGCCCCAGTCAGGAAATTCTTAGTAAAATTCAGAAATAGATTCTCATAAATATTGCTAAGCAATATATCAATGACTGGATTGAAGAGAAGGATTTTGGATTCTGTATTGTGAAAACCTTTGATTAGGAATAAAATAGATTCGGTGTCGAACGGGAATTATGTACTATAAACAAGAATTACGCGAAATATTTTCTTTCTTAAAGTAATTAGCCTTTTATTGTAGATAAATCTTTTAAAACATAAATACATTTGTTAGCTTATCTACCGCGATAGCTTTATCTATTGCGGAAGTATTAATAGCGATAAGGGATAATCTATCTTGTCTCTGATTGGAAGTAGAACATAATATTCTTCGTAAATACAGACCACAAAATTTAGACACTCCTTTAATCTTCGACTACCAGGAAAACAAGTTGGTTATCTGATGTACCCAGTCTTTAAAAAATCTCGACTTCATGTAAATACATATTATGTAAAACATTTAAGAACAATGAAAATGAATCTCCACAGGTATTTCCGAATGTTTGAAAAGAAAGGAATACAATGCGAAATAATCTTCTCTTCCTGCGGATGTAATAGTTATTATTTGAGATGGTTTTGTTTACGAAATGGGCTATCATTTGATATTGAGTAATGTGGAAAGAGATGATAGCTGTAAACATGCTGTAGTAGTGAAGAACTTTCCTGGACAGGTGGTTGCCAACTCCTATTTTAAGCTTTAGTCAGTCTGTTAGGCCTCAGCTTGAATAGATCCTACCAGAAGCATTGCAGATGGGATGAGGCTTACTAGGCAAGATGAGGAGTTAGATAGTTTGTCTTTGCTTTCCTCGCTGAACTATAAATAAGGAAATTAAGGATTCGTTTTCCTATATCATGTACAAAAAGATAACTGAAAAGTGTTTCACTCACACACTGAAGATGTGGTAAAAGCTACTCCTTGTCTTATGCCAATAACATTTCATCTGTTGGGATAAATCACCTAAATGTAATGGAGAAACCAGTTTTGAGACGGCTAAAGCTCATACGCTCCGGTTCCCTTCGCCATGCTCCAGTTGCGAAGAATTCTCATTGCCACATCCCCAAAAATAACTTCACTAATATTTGTGAGACTTTTACTTGATACTCCACGCGCACTTTTATCTCATATTCCGTTATTCTCCGTATTTGTGGAATGCGAAGGATATAACGGAGATGATCGCTATCTTCTCTGCTGGAGCGCTTATCTCCTTCTCATTTTATTATTATTTCAGCTTATAAACAGCTAATATAATTACCAAAATTAACACATGAATCAGAATCTCCAATAAGGTTTTATAAATCTTTTCCCAGACATATGCAACAAAAAATTAACGATTTATCATTAAAAATTTGTTTTATATATTTAACTTATTTTAAATCATTATAAATTCTGCTAAGCCGATTTGGATGGCTAAGATATTTGAAATATTTCCTTTTCTTTACTTATGAGACTAAATACTTTTATATATTTTTCTCAGAGCCCTTTGTTGCTCGACTTTTTTGGCTTTGAAACTCATGGAGCTGTTATTCTATTAACTGTAATAACGCAATAATTTTAAAATCGCCTTCTATTTGGGAATTCTCCTATTTTATAAAAAAATGTTGTCTCGCAATCGGAAGCATTGATCTCTTGTAAAGAATAACCATATGCGAATATCCTTTCCTTGATGCTGACGAGGATACACGATTCTGGATTCGTGTTCTGGTTTATTTTCTTAAGTTAAAGAAGCACATCTTTTCTCTTGTTCGAAACGTATATTTTTTCGTATATTCCTCACCTCGAGGTAATATGTTTTCGTAAAATATTTAACGATCACCTAAAATCTGATTTCAGAGTTATTCTTAAAACTTTTTTTGTACAAGAATCTACTGTGATTTCGTAATTACTTGTTAAATTTTTACTTGTTTTAGATAATTCTTAAGCCTTTGTGAAAATTTACTGGGAATACGACATCTTTCCGTCAGTTTTCTCTTTAAGGCTACGACATACTTGTATAAGAACAAAATTATTAGAAAACTGCAGAAGAGAATGGGGGTTGATTATTTGTTGGGAATTATAGTTAAGGATTTTNCAACACTACAGACATCTGAGGGCACTTCTTACATAATTATAGTCTCGAAAGAGAACGATAATTTTCTTTCGGAAAGGAAGTATTTTTATTCACACATATAATGGTGGTGCAGAGATTACGAGACCTATAAACTAACTAAACTTATTTATATTTATTTGAATTCAAACCATAATAATGATGATAAACGTCTTTATAGATTGACTAATAAGTCTCTTCGAACGTATAGCCTTTTGTGACTAAATACTGATAAGAAAGAGATTGCTTTCGAAAGGAAAGGAAAAATGAAAAAAAAATATTTTGCGGGCGTGTAAAAACCCTAATTCTGCGCTTAAGGATGCATAAAAGGCTGCTGGAAATTTTCCGTAAGAAAGGGTATTTGGAAAACAGCGGCATCTGCTTGGGATTAAAATCAAAAATTTAAAAAGAAAAATTTCCTTAACAAACCTGAAAATCAGAGATGAATTTAGTTTTCCGCCCTCTTTTTTGGAAAATCTCGTGTGAAGCATAGTAAATGAACTTCGAAATTTTCCATTTTAAATGGTTTTAATTTTTAAGACCAGGGTTTCGATTTATATCAACATTATCGGTTCCCTTCAAATCAAATTCTGCGTAATATGTAAGTGTAAATATGCGAAGCGATTTATTGAAAACTTAATGCATCTCTAGAAACAAAATGTGCAAGCCGAGGAGTTGAAGGTTGCTGTTCAGAATGTCATTCAAGAAGGAAACTCCGCACCGTGCCTTTAGCTTTAGGTGTCGTAAAAGATATATCAGTGATCGTAAATCCCATTTAGTGAACGAGTATATCGGTCTCATCCGGTAGTTTGAGGGATTCAATTTGCCTTTTTCGTCTCTGTTTATAGCAATAAAAGTCAGCCTCGGCGGAAATGCGGGGCGCTTAGGCGTGGAGAAGATTTTGCACGGAACTGCGTGTTTTTTCGTAGTTTATTTATAAATCGTCGTCCAGGTTTCGTCCTTGAATGCTTCGCATGATCTTTTCGTGTCAGAATTATTATTTTTGTAAGTATTATTGCGATATGGTTCATAATTTGACCTGACGTTTTAATCTTCATTGCCGGGTTCTTAAAGTTTATTTCCTCCACAAATATACCTCTTTCATATTTTCCTTTCAGGAAAATGTAAATTATTTACTTGGTAGGGCCACTTCTTATTTTATAAAAAAATCAGTATCATCTCTCAATCTCCTCCATATATCATAAAATCGTATATAGAAGATGAATACGTTTGTTTGTTTGGGTGGTTATTTTGGGTATGGCTAATGGGCAATGCTCTTTCTAGACTCGTAGTTTGCAAATGAATAAATCAACGCAATCGTATTTGACAACGAAGAATAAAATTTACTTCCAGCCGGGAAACTTTTCTTCATGGCTCCTGACGGGGTCTTATCCTTGGTTTTCTATTAAGCTCTTTTAGGTTGAAGATCACGGATTAGGGTAGAGCATCTGGCTCGGATTAAGATAGGATTCTAAGGTCAAGGCTTTATTCATTCAGAACATTTTTTTGGGTGACTGTATTTACTGATAGCTGTTTTAAGGTCGTAATCTCATACTGTGGAAAATAAGGTATTGTTTTAGTTTTGAGTTAAATCTTTTGGTTATTTTATTTAATGTAGTAAAGGTAGGCGTTGTTTTATGGTATGTGTACACCTCAGAAGTACTATTGTGATATGGAACGTTCAAAATCCCTTTAATGGCTCTGCTTGAGAGTTTTTACTACCTCTGTCAGGAGGATTTGCACGTATTACGCCAGGTGGGTGATGTATAATTGAGCATCGGTTGGATTATAAATCATTAAAAGAGGTACTTCATTCAACGTCAGTAGTTAGCAAGTAAATCTTCCTCAATAGTATTACATGAGTAAGTTTCAGTGTAGATTCTCCCTCAAATCTAAAACAGACATTTCATAAGTATGCAATTGATGAATACATGAGCTGCACTAAAAAGTAATCTTCCATATCGCATACCAAGATTAATTTTAAATAATCTTCATCCGAAAAATTGGATAATCTCTTCAAAGATATTTCCTTAGAGATCGACTGAATGATCATGATCAATACGACATTAATATCTTCCCCATTGAAAATAAGTAAGGTTACTTGTAGGTTGATTTGATGGTTTATGGAGTACATACTACTGACAGCTGTCTTCCATTCTCCTCCATTCTTTGCCGGCATTTAGAAAAAATAAGGCTGGAAGCTATCAGTAGGAAAGAAAAAAACGGACTACAACTCTGTGTAAAATTTTCTAAATTCTAAAGCTAATTAATACTAAATCTAAACTTAAGCTTAATACTAAATTCGTAAGCACACTAGAAAAGCTTCGTAGGTGCTGCCAGGAACTTCGCTTTAACTTCGGATGGTACTTAATTTCTTGTGCTGATTATAAAGCAAACATAGATATAAGGCCATCAAGCTCAAGATAAAGCTAAGACTCGTGTTTGATTTTTCGCTGCGCAAATCCCTTAAAGTGTTCCTAGAAATGATAGTTGATAAGTGTCTTTGCTGTCGCGAATGCATACGCGTTAATTTAGAGGCGTCGTAGAACGACGACTGGCCTGAAACAACACTCGAAAGGTTGTTATATCCATATTTTGTCGTATCTGCCTTTCATTTACGGGAAGGAATACGCTAATTCAATCATCTCGTCGCTTATACTTCGCTGTACCTCTACTGTTGTGAATACCATTAATCATTTGAGAAAGATTGGGAGAATGTTTCCATTAGCATCGCAAATTTTATTGGTTATGAAGATAAAATTATGTATGAGTTGACAGATATAATTGACTCAGCCGCCAAGTGAAGATATCGTTGGTAATTACTGAGCAAAAGAGGAATATGAAATTTATATACCCCGTCATTGGTTTTGTAACAAATCGTTTCACGAAACTCGAGCTTTTATACTGTACGCTGACGCATTGGTTAAAAAGTTCTGTCGAAGAACGACAGTATTTTACAGTCCCGAATTTTTTATCGTAAATTACCATAAGTCGAGCTAGAGAAATGCCATGAAAAACAGAGAAAACTAATTTCACTATAGAGCTATCTCCTCGTAATGTTTCTATAATTCAAAGGAAAATTCTGCACGCTATAGTATCATTCACCGGAGAATATTTCTGTGTTCTTTTGTAGTTCTTTTACCCTGTAGAAAAGCAATGAATGGAAAACATTCATTAGTTTTAACTTGCAAACTGCGTATGATATCTTAAGTAGCTCTAAGACAGGAAAGTGCCCTTTCGAATTTTCTTTGAGGGTTCATACAGATAGTCATATAGCTTTTGTATAATGTAAAAACTATACCTATATTCCGAACAGTAATAATTTAACTATCACAATAATGTATTCATGCATACAGATAGGTTTTTCCTTGCTTGGTGGCATGGAATTCATCTTAATTACTACACTGTCACAAATAAACTGTTACACCACGGTTAAATTTGAGCATTTCTGGCAATTTTCCTTATCTTATGACAAGTTATTTAACGAGCATATATGTACATACATTGTGTGACAGAAAATTACATTCTATATAATTTTTTTGTT
Organism: Ladona fulva; assembly: GCA_000376725.2. Lineage (NCBI taxonomy): Eukaryota > Metazoa > Arthropoda > Insecta > Odonata > Libellulidae > Ladona > Ladona fulva. The sequence continues at coordinate 1,408,985 of KZ308140.1, read as the reverse complement.
GAAAATATAATTGAATAAATCCATCTGTATGAATTGCGTAAAAATTATTGAATAATGTACGAACAAACATTTTCTTGGATCGAACTGGTATGGAATTATAGTTAAGGATTTTGAAATTTATGTGGTATTTTATCAGTGATAGGATCACCTAATTGATGTTTATAGAATAAATCAAGGATGATTGCGNGGTGTATATAAGGAATATTCAGTCGTACCTTAGTTAACGACGTACCTAGTTAACGACAAGTGGCCGTGATAAAAATGTCTCTATTAACGACGCTGTATTTTGTTAACGACGCCTTCAGGTGAAGACTGGCAATTAAATACTTCTTTTATGACTATTCATTTTCTCGATGATAATTTTTTTGTTGAAAATATAATTGAATAAATCATATGTACTATATTTTAATTACATTTAAATGAGTTTTATCTGCATGTTTGACCTGCAGTATGGTTATGGATAATTGCGCCATAAATAACGATAATGTTTTGGTTTACGACGACAGTCTTGGAACGGATTACCATCGTTAACCGAGGTACCACTGTATTATCTTTAAGTCGCAAACTTTCCCCTTCCGAGAAGTCTTTCCTCGACTCCCCCGCAAATAGCCCGGAATCATCTCACCGCCTCGCATTTTTTCCACTGGCCGCTCATGCACTTTGGACGCTTTCAAACCATTTCCTCCGCCGCAGTCTTTAGAGCGAAATAAGAGAGAGAAAATGAGGACGACGAATGTCTCATTTTTCCCGCGCACAATAGCCATTGTGAGAACTGTCACAATAGTTTCTTTGTCGGGGGAAACAGATAAGAAGACTAGTGCAAACTGCGCCAGCGAGAAGGTTTCCCATCTCACTGCGTGCGTGTGTGACCCTTTCTTTTTGTCCCTTTTCCTGTACATGTCCCCCGACTCATCTTCTTCCTCCAGAAGTCCTTCGGAGAACATCGGTCTGATTGTCGCTAGAGAATTTCGAAATCCTTTGAGGACATCAAAGCATCTTGACATTGTTGCAGCATCAATTTTGGTTGATAGTGTCGTAGGTTTCATCATGGGTGAGGTCCTTTGAAAGTGAAACTTGGAGATCTTATCTGAAATAATCTAATCGACTGTCTAGCCGCAGAAGAATAGCGGTGAAGTGGTTTATTATTTAAGGACATTTTATTATCTAGCTGGTAGTTCTGTGTCCTTTCGATTTTACTATCCGGAGCCGTTACAGACAAGCTTGCCTTTTATGGCTTGTATTTCTAAAGCGATCACAGGAATTACCCTACATTATCAGTTGTACTGTCAATACCTTACCAGAATGACATTATTAATCCCTTCTCTGAAGAATTTTCGTATAGGTCGGATTTGGAAAAGAGCAATTTTATTTGTTAATCTGTGTGCTTATACTTAACTAAGAACGTAGAGAAAATCTTTTTTTCACTTGTATAGATATTTAATTTTATATTTCACTTTTATATTTCCTTTAATTTTAATCTGTTTACAGTATATCCACATGTTAGATAAAATAGTAGGGACGTACAAGCGGGACGCAGACAAAAGAAATTGTGCTAGACAGGCTCACTACGCTTTACAGCTTAACTGGGATATTTTTTCGAAAGTAAAAATGGTCAATAAAGCAGCAAATCCTAAATGCGAGATATATCAGGCGTGACTGGATTTTAACCCATTTTATTCTACCGGGTATCTCGGGTGCGTCAGTGAAGAGGTTGATGATCGTGTGAGGCCTGCAAAAAGGTACTTACGGACGGTACTGATGCGAATTAGGATTTTTCGAGGCATCGATATTGATGGGTGAAGAAGATACTGTCATTAATACTGACAGTGTTGGCGCACGCATCATTGCGAGTGGAGTCGTTGTAAAACACCGACTAAAATAAAGTTTTTCTTGATCAGCTTGTCTTAACTTTGTTCTATTTTGCCGAAGACTTTTTGACAATTTTATTCCTTGTGAAGTAGCGCGAAGTATGGGCGTCATATTCATAAATGTAGAATTTCATGCGACTGATCATATGCGATGAACCCATCGTATTCAGTATAATCACATCGCACGGAAGAATTTTTGCGTGCAATATCGTTTACGTGAACATTCATAAAGATGTGGCTAAGGTTTAAATATTTTTTTGAGAGCTAAGGTATTCGGTACTATATCTTATTATTGTTTGATTTATCTATATTTTATTGTTTGCAGTTCGTAAATGTTTGGCTGTTGTCATGAAGATGCTCTTGTTTACATGCTCCGAATGTCTCGGAGAAAAGAATTGCAGACATTGGGGCCGAATAAAAGTTTCACAGTTGTTGAGTAGTTTTTATATACCCCGATAAGAAAACTTTTTACACGCTTTGAGGATGATGTTTATTTGTGGAAGAAATTAGAGCAGGAAGAATACGAACAATTTTTAGTACGCGCAGGTTCTTTGAAGCGGAGACATTTAAGTGCATCCTGTGGAGGATTCGATGAAATAATTACTAATCAAATATTGCAACACCAGAATAGTGGTTGCTACAAGACGATGTGCGAATACTGCTGTCGTTTTTTAGCCAGCCCTTCACCCACTGAAGAAGCTAAACATCTTATATACAAAGTAGAAAGTTGTGCGTGCGTATGTTGACTAAAACTCGAGAACTAATTGTCGCAGGACTTTTAAACTTTGAAGATTGTTAAATCAATTTCTCGGACAGATAACTGGCTACGTATCACTAAACTAACTGTCCCCAGTTCGACTCCAGACGTTTAAAACTGTTTCCATAAGAAATGCATGTAAAACTCACTTTTATCGCTTGGAGGGTTAATTTATTTTGCAAAATTAAATTAGAAAGATAGTCGTACGAAATCCAGTGAAGCTTCAAAAGAAGAGAAATTGAATGAAAATTTTTATTTTGGCTGTGGAACGTTGATTTCGATTCGAAATTGCGAGAATGTTCATAAAATACGCGAACATTTTGCAAAATTTTGGGTAGTAAACAAACGGTACCCCTGACGATGAGGCCATTTGTTGAATCTGAGCTCATGAACTTCGGTTCACTTTTATCGCTTGCAGGGTTTCTTTCTTTTGCAAAATTTAATAAGAAATAATAGTCGCATGAAATCGAGACAAGCACCAAGAGAAGGAAAATTGAATGTAGATCCTTATTTTGGTGGTCGAATATTGTTTTCTGTTCAAATTTGCGAGAATTTTGATAAAATGAACGAAACTTTTCTAAAATTTAGAGGTTGTAAACAAACAGTTCCCCTGACGACTGATTTATTTGCCGAATCCGATATCCTACCTTTTCATATAAGAATATATTGGGAAATGAGGCCCGATGAGAAAGGTTGGTTTATCTCTTGTAAAAATAGGACTACTATATTTAATTCTATCTCTATTTTCCCCGTTGAGAATCAATGGACATATAATGCTATAATTATAGCTATAAAATCTTATGTGCGAGGATCCATAACAAACGCGCTTCACTGGCGATGGCAGCTTTACTGTTGAGAATTACTGAAATTATAAATGATCGCGTGAGGTTATTATGTATCTATTTAAGTAATAATGGAGAATTATATATAGTAATGTAGCAATTGCCAGTACTGACAGAATTGATGATCGTGTAAGGTCCGCCTAAGACACCATATTTTATCGGTCAATCACCTTCGATTTCTGGATTATGTAAACAGAGTCATATAAAGATACCATCATATCTACGGCATCTGTATACGTTACCATATCCAAGACGTACTCGTATGCAGGTGATATCCATGGAAATGCTTGACAATGGTTACAGGCGTCATAGTTATTCTTCATTTCCGGTTAACCTTATTTACATCTTTAAAAATAGTTTTACTGTGACCGTTAGGAATTTGAAATCTTTACTAATTCCATGAAGAAAAGACTCGACGAAATCAATTGAGTACTGACTGCAATGACCGTGATTTCTATATTTTCAAGGAAGTTTTGATGTTCACTATTTCCATTTTGCTTTAGCAGCATGGTAAATATGCGGTTAGAACTTGCGCTCGGAAAGTGAAGACCCGGGCTCGAATCCCAGTCATGTCGATGCTCTTCACTCCTGTTTCTAGGAGTGAAGAGCATCGAGCATCGAAGAACTAACCCCCCCCCCGGTGAGGTACCCAGATCCGATATTTTTTTAAGTTTTACTTTGTCGATTCCCTCAATTCCTTTTAAATTTAGTCATCAAACCTAACCGATTAAAGATCTCAGAAAACACCTTCGCTGGTCAATTTACGACGTCTCCCGAAAAGATCATTGACATGAATAATACCAATAATTTGGGTGTGATTGCTCATTTCTCTATTCTGCTGGGTATCATATTATTGCAACTGTTTCCATAATTCTCATTAAAATAGTGATTTGCTCCAGTTATAATTATATTTTGAGGCCAGAGATATTAGGCGATGAAACTTCATTTTTTTATTCACCTAAAAATTATGATTGTACCCATTCATGCGCACTTAATCTCAATCATAAAAAACCTGGTAGCAGACATTATTAAATTATGTGAAAAGGTATACAACATTTCTTATTTAGAAGCTATTTATGCTTATCATTGTAAATTTCATTGCTGTAATATTGGATTATATTAAGTTTCTTGTCCTCATTCTACTGCTAAGATATCAGCGAATGAAAGCCGCCGGTTCACAAACAATAAAATGGAAAGTTAATTATGAACGAGGAAGGAGTACAATTGCTTCAAAGTAGGTTTATATATTTTTTACCCATATAACTCTTTCGACGCTTATTATTACGGACCGTTGAAGTTTCTCACAGCTCATATATAATGCTTCCCGTAGGATTTTATTGGGGGTATATTATTTTTACTTTTTACAATTGAAGTGCGATTCCTATACAGCTACACTAATTATAACTCTTTTTTGTTCGAAAATCTCTGTTTCATTCTTCGGTATTAAATTTTAATAGATAATAAAGTCATAATTTGATTTTATTTTGCAAGGTTCAAACTTTATTAAACCGGAAAGGTGGCGAGAAATGTATGTATTACCGGACAGAACACCTCCTCTGCTTACTTAAAGATGATGCCGAGAGTTTTCGAATCGACTTGCTCGGCTCGTTCACACGTTTTTTACGGTTGGAAGCACAGATATTTACCAAAGCGAGGCTGCAGAACCGGCTTTTTTCCAGGATGGGCGGCGTGCTTCGATTATAATTAGAAATCCTCCTTTATGTAACGCTGCAAAAGCCGAACTCATGTCAGGGAAAGGGGATTTCAATTAGAAACACGTATGAAGGAGGACTGAACTTCCTCGAGCGTTTATTAGAGTGAATTTTCTCAGAGTGAAACGTATCGCAGAATTTCGGATTGAATATTTACTCAGCTCCCTTCCGTTGACAATGGTTATTTTGTTTTTCATTTATTATTATTATTATCATTAATGGGGGCTCCCGGATAGCCAAGTGGGCAACGCGTTCGACTTCGATGAAAGCGGTCCCAGGTTCGAGTCCCGGTGTGAGCCTACGTGCTGAATGACCTAAGCAGTCGAAGCACTGTTAACCAAAATTCTACTACTATTATTAATGTTTTATTAGCTCTGGGGAATGCCCATTAGAGCTGGAAGATAAGTACATTTTGCTCTCAAAAATTGATACAATAGAACAATGTCAAAATAAAATCAACACAATGACAAAAAAGAAAAAATAACTACACAATATGTTCAAAAGTTTACAAAGCACAAACATAAAGAAAACAAAACAAGATTAATCATCATCATGTAAATGTAAATCATAAGACAATGAAAGCAAAGACTTAGTATCTTTCCACACTAAAATTTATTCTGCTGCGACCGGTTTCGTAAGATTACTTACATCTTCTGGCGGAAATTAGTTAAATTATTACTAAAATTAGTGTGGAAAAATACTAAGTCTTTGCTTTCATTGTATTATGGCTTTCCACGAAGTCACGCCTAACAATATCGATTTAATAGTAAATCATAAGTATCAAAAAGATGATTAAAAAGTTTGTCATTAAAAGATTTTAATGAAGTAGAGTTTTTAATCCTATCTGGTAAAGAGTTCCAAAATTGGGAGGCTGTTATTAAGAAGGAGTTAACATGTGTTGGTATGAGGAATGAAGAAAGTGAGGTAATCTGAAACAGAAGAAATTAAACCTTTATAGATAATGAGATCCAAGACATATTGTGGCTGCGAAGTGCAAACAAGCACTTTAGGTGTCAATTACGGAAGATTATTTCGTTGCAGAATAATCGCTGCTCCGGAATGGACTTTCATTCCGACGGATTTGTCGGATCCAGTTCTCGGTGAGCTCCTGCGGATTGTGAGACAGATTCAGGGCGATGTAGCAGAATTAAAGAATGTATTTATTTATTGTAAAATACGTTCGCTCAATCTGTTGAATGTCACAGAAATGGAAATGTATGCATCGTACGTATGGCCTCGGTGGCGGAACCGTTCCGACCCCTTGGTCCCGGGTTCGAGTCCCGACTAACCGGAATTTTCCTGTTACGGAATGTTTATGTGTGTTCGTCTATTGTTACTGTTCACGCCTCTCCTAAAATTGTCCAATAAATGAACGTTTGTAAGGGCACTAGGAAAATAAATAATTAGATAAATTCTTTTAATACACGAGGGTAATTCCATAAGTTAAAAATCGAAGTTGCGATCTAGGTTTTTGAATTAAGTGCAGGAAACTGTCACCGCTGAACAGCAGCACCGTCTAGTTTCGTTGTGATCCACAACGATTGGTATGAGCATGATTGTACAGACGTAGCTGCAGTTACAGAATGGTGGCGCCCCTGATTACATATACAACGATAGAATAGCGGGGTGTTGCGCTTTTTTTTAAAGGCATAAAAAAATTTAAGAAAAGTATATCCAAAAGGAAATGCAATGTCCATTTGTTTGGCCCTTTAAAACATCATCTTTCAGGAGAACGCTTTCCTGACAAAGAGGCGATTGAAAGAGCAGTGCGCGAGTGGTTCTAACAGCAGCCAAAAGAATTTTACACCAAAGGTTTCCACTGACTTGTGAAACGGTGGGACATGTGCTTGACTTTGTGTGAAAACTATGTAGTAAAATAAATGTTGCATTTATGTCGTTATCTCCATTCGATTCTTTCCAATCACGATTTGTAGCATACTCATTGAATTTCCCTCCTACATATATTACATTCGTTTAATGCCCTTCAGTATCAAGGGAAAACCGCTGATGGCTATAAATAATATCACCCATCACATACACCAAACACCATCAAAGAAACAACACGAGTACAATGTACATTTCGATGTCAGGAACATCATCATCAAAGGTACAAATGTGACTGAATCTCAAAGAAGGTAACCGTCTCAGAACTAGGGAAAACAAAAGAATTGCCTAACGCGTTAGGCCCAGATTGTGACATGAAATACGTGGGACAGACAACAAGGAGACTTTTAACGAGATTTAAGGAACATTTAGGGCATTTTAAATCTGGGAGACTGAACAATTCTGCTGTAGCCAAACATATGGCTGATTATAAACATAACATTTCTATTGATAACTTATTGCTTTTACATCAAGATAACTATAGACTTGATGCTTGGGAAAATTTATATATTTTTAAAAATAAAGACAATTTAATGAACAACGACCTAGATTTTGATAAAACATTATTTTCTATCCTGGACAAGACCTAACGCGTTAGGCAATTCTTTTGTTTTCCCTAGTTCTGAGACGGTTACCTTCTTTGAGATTCAGTCACATTTGTACCTTTGATGATGATGTTCCTGACATCGAAATGTACATTGTACTCGTGTTGTTTCTTTGATGGTGTTTGGTGTATGTAATGGGTGATATTGTTTAATGCCCTGTTTAATTTTCTGTGGTCACAAACGTCAGATTAAAACTACTCGAGATTGTTCTTCTAGAATACTGTTATAAGGTGATTTCGTAACAATAAATTTCCCTCTTTCTTCATAGTTACGAGAACTAAATGCATAACACTGTATATATTTCAGTGCTTGGCTTTAAATTAGTTATGAGCGTTAATGATCTATTAAATAGATTTGCTTTGCTCCAGCTAAGAACGTTGGCAACATTAAGATTAACCTAAAAGCATTGGAATTCTATGCGTTAATGAAACTCTAACAACCTAAGATGTAATCATATTTCTCTCCCTTTAGATCTGCCGCTTTGACATCTGACGCTTAACGCCACTTGGTGGCAAATACGTTCGACTTTTAATTGCTTGATTTTTGACTTTATCTGATCTTATATATAATATTGCGTGCCGATATGACATAGAGGATTGTCATGTGTCCCGTTTTGATCGGGACTGTCCCTGTTTGGAAGAAAGGTCCTGGTCAAGTTTTGTGTGTCCCGTTTTGAGTTATTAACTCACATAAAAAGTACGGTTTATTCAGAGATAAAAAAGAAAATGATAAAATAAATTATTCAAAAGATAAAAGTAAAATGATTCTTCGACGCTGCTTAAAATATAATAGTTTCTTACTTATTCATAAAATTGGCCAAATATATGTTAAAGCTAAGTCCTGTTTAAATATCTTCAAAATTGTATCCCTCGCGGTTTCTTACCATCAGAATATTGTAACCCTATATAAGATATATTTTTGCCAAAGCTTTAGATCTGGAGTGGGGACTATTTTTAAATGTTGAGCATTATTTTTGTCACTTAAATTTACTATTATCTTAAAAATGGAAACGGGTTCGACGCCATGTATTCCAGAAGGTTTCCATAAGAAATGCAAGTAACACGCTTGTTTTTCATTTGCAGGTTTTTATTGCTTTGCAAATTTAAGTTATCAGATAAATATCAGTATCATTAGGCAAACAATTCATCAACATTGTTTACGGCTTGACATTAAATTAGAAACGCCAGGTAAAGCTATCCAGCTACATTTTATATTCAGTATCGTCACGAGCACCTGAATGTAGAGTACAGACGCTCAGATGGAAGAGGTTTTTTCCGATACCTGATCAGTAATTTAACCCCTGATAAGTAATCTTATTTGTTCTATCGATGTAGCCTTATTTTGTTCTGTATAAATTATATTTATATCACGACAATCACCGGAAAACCTTAAACGCCTGTTTTTCTTTGGATTATTCCAACTCGAGTGTGATCTTTGGTGGGCTGTATCCCCGCCATGATGCACTGATACAAGGTATCCCTCCTGCTCTATAAAAGTGTCACTTAACACCGCGAAAAAGGAACAACTTTCCTTTCGGTGGTGTCGCACAATTGGGCGTGGTTTTATGGGCCGACAGGGCGCGTCGTGGGTGCGGTCGCCGACGACTCGCGGGATACATCCTCCGATCCACTTGGCGAGGTAGACAATTGAGGGGCGTTGGGCGTCCGTGGGAGCGTGGCGCCGCATAGAGGAAGTCCGCTGAAAAATAAAACAGAAACGAATAAATAAACAAAAGGCGAGGGGGAGTGGTCTCCACCCGTTCTTCCACATAGAGAAATGGGCTTGCGGGATGATACAGGCGCTCGTATTCCGTCGCTTTGTTTATCCGTTTCAGTTTTTTCGTCCTTTTCCCTCAAGAAAGGCAGGGAAATTCGCTCCAGGGCGGGTTTAACTTGGTGTCCTCCGTGGGAAACTGGATGTTTGAATCGGTTCGTTTCCACGTGGGCGGCGGAGGACAAAGGGTTGGGTTCGTTTTTCGCGTATCTTTTTCGTTATGAGGGCACCTGCTGATGATATTGGGACGTTTCAACCAAATATGTTTCAAATACGAGACGGTTCGCCTATGGACAGTTCACCTAGAGGAGTTTTCGACCAGAGACATTGAAAGAATATTAATTTATTTTTTCAGACTTCACACTACTGAATAAATTCTGAAATTTCTCTTTTCTTTCTCTCTCTCTCACTTTTCACTTTTGATCCAAGTCCGTCGTTCATCCTTGTAAAGACTAGCAAGTTTTGAAACGGAACCTCCTCTTTCTCTATCTGTCGTATTAAACGCAGTACATTCAACAGCGCACTGGGAAATTGCCCCTATTTCCCCGTTTTCTATTATATATAGAATTTTCTTCATAACCTCTGGTCTAAATTGATCGAATTGTAAGAGAATAACCTGTCAAAAAGAGAGCCATCTTACTGTTACTTTTTATTTTTGTGCAACTTGGTCACTCGTCTGTAGCTGCACCGTACATTCTTTTTGCCGTACGCAGGGGAGCTATCACCTTAATTGCGCGAGGTATTCTTCATCTCCTCATCCATATAAATCATGAAATATAGTACGTATAATTCACAACTACCCAAGCAATATAAGGAGATAATCGCTAGAACAGATAGCTACTTCTGGTCGTTTTTTCCTCGGAGCATTAGAGAGGCTAACAGGATGAATTAGGTACGAATATTTGGTGTTGATACACCCCCTGCCATACGCCAATCGGCGGCTCACGGGGTAAAATTCTAAATCTAAATCTAAACTTATAAAAATAATATTTATCATTTATTTTATTATTAACATCTGGAAACCACTATTTCAATTGTGATTTAAAATTGTAATGCGGGGATGAATTTCTACAATAATGAAGAGAGAAAGCATATAATGATTTTTGCCTTAAGAGAGTAGGCCAGATTTTGGGGAAAGGCCAAATTTGAAGATGTGAACATCTATTTTCTATTGAATAAAATCTCCAGTAATCAGGATACATTTTTAACGGTATTAGGAAAAACCTCACTCGTCTGTAGAAGCACCGTACATTCTTTTTGCCGTACGCAGGGGAGCTATCACCTTAATTGCGCGAGGTATTCTTCATCTCCTCATCCATATAAATCATGAAATACAGTACGTATAATTCACAACTACCCAAGCGCAATTAGCCCTAGTAAGACACGCAACCTACTTCTTTGACGCCAAACAAAATAATTGGATGGGATTTCGTTGTCCTTCCTCTCGGGTAATAATTATATCAAGCCACGCGACGACGTAATCACACGGTGCTACATTTTCATTACGGAAACGGTGTCCACCGTTTTGGCATCGTTACCGTTCCTTTCCTTATTTAAAAAAGTCGCGTGCGCTACGCGAATAAATAAGATGCAGGAAGCTCCTTCTGAGGTGGTAATAACTCTATTGCCCCCAGATCGTAAATCCCCTCTTAGGATGGATTTAATGTATCCAAATGAGCTATGCACGGGGGGCGATCGTCGTAGGAGTGCTTGTGGTTCGTAGACACGGAACATCTGGCACCTCAGCGATGGCTTCATTTTCCACAGCCACCGCGGGACGAAAAGAGGGCGACCTGATGAAATACCGCCCGGCAAATGGATTGGAATGCGTACTTAACAGACCAATGGTAAAGTATAATTCAGATGAACTGGCGGATCCGTAGTGTAATAGGCGGGAATGAGCCTTAATCCGTCGCCTCCCGCTGGGTGAATCATAGGTTTAACTGAACGTGACGCATTTTACGTTTAATGGTTTCTTAAAATGCACCGTGGAACCTATAATAGGAACCATTTAAGGGAGTCTGAGATCGGCTGGAGGCACGAGAGCTGAAAACTAAATTATAACGGGCGAGGAGAATGGGTTTGTGGTATTGCATCGGATGACGCATTCGTGTGAGATGTCATAATTATTTCCTTCCTTTTTTCTCACCCAGAGCATTATGGGAGGCTTTGATTTAGTCATCTAAAAGGCCTGTCAAAAATTTTTCGTGCGCATCCCATTTTTGGCAGTATCACGTATGAAATCGGTCGGCGATCCGTTTGAATTACGGCCGGAAGTTCCGTGCTAGCGTTAACTTTAATTAGAGTATAACTGTCATTGTTGTATTGTAACCCTGGTGAGTCAACGGTGACTCATGAAGACACAAAAGCAGCGGTCCAAAGTGGGCAATATTGCCCTTCCCCATTGAGCTAACGTAGGGGACTCTGCAAGGGTATTGTGCTTCGATACTGATGTATTGGAAGTAATATTTTAACTGCTTCGACAACTGAGGTCATTTCGCAAGCACATGGGTCATCTCCGGGAATCAAACCCAGGAATAATTTCCCAAAAGGCCAGCACGCTTAGTAACTTAATATGTACATGTATGTACTTACGAATAGTTTTATAAAGTAGTAAACACATTTAGTATATTCTGGACCAATTTCAAACTTTTCATCGTCTTACCTTACGAATTGAATTTCATCTATTGATGTTACGTTTAATGAAACGCTGCAAACATTTTGAATTCACAGAAATTCTGCCTCAGATAAAGCTCACTTAAATTCGCTTCCATGAGCCAGGAAATATCAGCTCATTGGATATCAGCTAATTGGATTAGGATAGATGGAGAATCTTTTGAAAATTATCAACGTTTCGTTGTAAATGCGATAATTTTTAATTTTAGAAGGAAGGGGATTTTCTCACTTGGACCTGCTTATCACTTCCGGTATTTCCTTTTGCGTTTGTGTTTGTCGATGCCTTCCACAGCATTGCGTCTTTGTTTACTTTCCTGGCACAAGGCCTAAAACGATATGTTTATGTCGAGTTACTTTTGGGCATACACCGTTATGGCGGGTGTGAAAACACCTGACGATCGGTTTCCGCTTCCGGGACGTGCAAACCCAATGATTCGATGCTAGTCTCGTAAATATAGCACGTCACGATTGGTATGGGTTTCTTTCGATCATATTCTGTTATTCTTTTACGAAAGTTTCCCAAAACCCAGCCATTGCTTCTCTAAAGCCATCTAATCGTTCAAAAGCCACCTTCTAACGAGTCCCTTTCTTCCATAGCTATTTTGAGATATTTTTGCAAGTAATATCCCGTGCATCATCATGAAATATACTTTTCTTGTTTATCTTGCTTAACGTTTGGTTTCATACCAATTCACGTAAATTTCTGCTGGCTCCTCTATTTTTACGGTTTTTTGAATGCAGAAAAAGAATCGTTTCCACAATGGCCGAAAAAAATAATTAAGATATTTTTTCTCGTCAAAAAGGAAGTCTAATTCAGGATATCAATGAAATGAAATGAAGGAAATCAATCAATGAAGGAAATTTTGATGTCTTTCTAAACTTCAAGATATTGTAATTTTAACAATGGAAGGTATATTTAACAAGTTATATTCAAGTAGAAAATAGGATCTTTGGAGCTTATTTGATTCGATATTTCAACTCAATTTCGTGATATTTCTGCATGAAATAATTATTTCGATTATTTTTATATTTTAATAATTTTTTAAAATANATAAATACAGTCGTTTTTTAAATAAAAGGATTACAGGAGTGTACTTTTTCCACAAGTTTATTTTCACACGACCGCTTTCAACGAATAATCTCCCTCCTCAGGTAAAGAAACAAATACAGGGAGCATATATGTGCCGAGCGAAGGAGATAAATTTGTGGAAAAATTACTCTCCTGTCTTCCTTTTATTTTATTGTCATGGAGTTCCACAAAACTACGCCTTCCTCCATGGAATGTATGCTATTTTTTTCTTTGGTTAGTTTCCTGCAATTGACAAATGAGGCAAACTACTCCATTTTATATTTCGAGGATATGTTAAGTATTTTCCACCGTTAATTTAATTATTATCTACGTTCAGTCTGAAATTGCGAAATCCTTCGTTCATCTTAATCAACTATTCTTTTTCCAAGATAAGTTGAGGAAGTCTTTAGAAATCTCAATCATAATTGTATGCCTACATGAAATTTATTGTCTAAAATTTCATTCGAGTGGCGAAGGGAATCTTTTCAAGCATGACTGAGCTGCGACTGCGATAACATCTTTGCGACTCAGTCCTTATTCGTTATAAGTGCTGAACAAAATAATTACGTCTATAAAATTAAATTCCTTGTGTGATAGCTAGGGTATTGTTTTGATTAGGATTCATATTACTCAACTATTTACACTCCATTTAGATTATTTGGCACTTAGCCGTTAATGAGGCAATAAGTGGACTCGATGAAACGTGTCTTATGTATTTACTCTTGATAGGCAAGTATTCTCGGAAACTTATCCCCGTGGTACTTTAGTAACATGAGTTTTTGAATCTAATCGCGCGTTTGAGCGATAAGATCACTGATAAAATTGAACTGGATTCAATTGGTTTATGCTCATCTCTGATGAAACCCCATATATATCGATTAAATGATATTGCATAATGGGTTACTTTATAGGGTTTCCGTTGAGGATTTTAATAAGAATTTAATTGATTTAATTTAATTATAAAAATAATGTAGCGAATTTATTTGGGCGAGATTGAGATTACCAATTCTCTTCTTAAATGTAACCCTTCGTCATGTAAAATTTAAAAGGATCACCTACATAGAATAGAATCCTAGAAGTGAAAAAAGAAAAATCGATAAAAAAAAGGAGTCACTTATATATAGATCTAACATACGTCCTGTATTGACTGGTACTGTCCCGGTTTTGACGCATTTTCCCGGTCAATTAGTCTGCTATCTCGGTTTGATGGATACGAAGATTTCGTTGATAGAAATCATTTAAACGCAAACTTTTATAAAGTAATGACGCTGCGCACAACCGGATTGTCTCAAAGGCGCATGAAACTAACTCAGATCAAGTTTTAAGGCAACATACCTGTTTACCCCCCGTTTAATCCATTTCAGAATTTGATGAGTGCCGGTTTCTTACCGTCAGAATATGGTAAAACTACCTATATAGAATCGAGAACCATTTGAATACTTTCATCACGTTTCTTATATTGAGACAGTCGTTAATTTCCATTCATTTCGAGTCTGCAATTGATTGAAAGTCCATCATAGAAAACAGAAATCGAAGTCAAGGTATATGCCTCTCACGATTCCACCTTGAAACATTTTTAAGACGTTAGCATGAGGTAACCTTCTTCGGTATTATCTTCTTTAACCTTGAATTCTAATTATTTCCTTTCAAACAATGGATTGACTTAACTTACCTTAAGTGACCAAACCCAATGATGTATTGGATATTCATTTTCCATTTTCATTACCTTTTTATCTTGATATAGGCAATTCACCTCTTGTATATTTTATTATTATAGTATTCTATTAGTATATTGATTAAGATTATAAACCGCAACTAAACTGTGAAATTCTTTGATTTTTCATCAGCGATATTCTTATTCTTAATTTCTGGCTGTTATTGCTTTAAATATAAAGCATTTAAGTAGGTATTTTCTTTAATAAAGGAATTCCGAAATTGAATGATCCTTTCACCGTTATGCCTTTACTAATTAAAAACGAACCAGAACGTTCACTACCTATACTTGTCTTTACTTGTGAAGTCACAAAGCAATTTTGGAGTGTAACGGACTTCCTCTTGGGGAAATCCTTAAATTTCATCTCTTTCTTATTTTTAGAAAGTTTACATATTTTTCGCTAAAGCGGTTCGAAAGTATTCGCCTTATCTTTTTCTTCCTCCTGAGATTAAATAAGAGAGCCGCACGGAAAATTCAATTAATTATTGCGATTTTATTTTAATTTTTCAGAATTTATTCTGTGAATGATACTATTTAAAAAAGAAGAAAATATATAGTATTGTATAGAAAACTTTTATCACCGATAGAAAGGTATTTCAGTTAAGCGCGACAGTCTGTCAAAAGTCCTTTAAAAATCCTGTTGCGTAGAGCTTCTGCTATTTCTCCCATACAAATGCAATGAATGCAGTTCAATTACTCTTTTGGATTCCTGGGCCAATTTTTATATAACGGAAATATGCACGCGTAATTCAACTCTGGTTTTTGTATGACCGATTTAATCCCTCAGCGGCTTCATCAATTGGTAATAAAACCCAAAATGTTCATTTTAGAAGAATTATCCCGAATGGTCGTCAAGCGAAACGAATTAGAAATATATATCTTGATTGTATAACTATCCTAGTAGTGTATTAATGAAGGAATTTCTTTACGTTACGCTAAATCTCTCTTAATTAGTCATCCCCTAATCCGGCATGTAGGTACAGCAAGGAGCCAGTCAACTTATGGCATGCTCAAAATCTTTATGCCTGAGCTGAGATTTTGAAGGGAGGCGTGTAAACAGATAGGGCCCAAAAAGGTACGCTGAGGGACTACCTGGTTGGTTGAAGGTTAATGATAGGTTTATTTGAAAGCGGGTCACTTATCGAGTATTTTCTATGTTAGCCTAGACGGGCTTCTCTTTTCCCCATCTTCTCGCTATCTCCATGTCAGGCAACAAACTTCTCCGTTCCTCTATCTTTCTCACTGCTGAGGATAGGGACATTCTTGCATGACTCCCGGTCGAGGAGGAACGCCCCGCGACACACACACCCTCTCCCCCGCCTTTCTTCCTTCCTCACATCGCAGTCATCCCGCCGAACTCTTCGTGGATGGAATCGCAAAAGCGAGGAGAGCGATAAGCTGTCGCAATACCTTCGTGACTTACCGGCGACGAAAAAAAACTCGTGGAAAAAAATTCTAAAGTAGGTGGGGGAGAGTGAGGCGCCACTTAGCATAATCATGAAAGGGAAAATGGGCGGATGGGCCAAAATGGAGAAGTTGTGTGAGCGGAATGTAGCGGGGTATGTTTTCCATTTTACTCCTTTCGCAGACGACAGGATGAGACAGGTCGAAAATTGAAGAAGGTAGTCTTCGGGAAACGTTTGGTAGCTCCTCCGTCGCTTTTAAAAGTGAAGGAGGGATGTTATCGTATCTTTATGGCGCGGACATGCATCTGGGGGCTTATGGCACCTCCTTTTCTCTCTTACTTGGCCGTGCGTACGCTCTCAAGTGAATGGACGTGACTGCGACGGTGAAGATGCCTGCACGTATGTACATCGAAGCGGTCCCGAAAATCACCAAAAATCGGTCTAATATTTTTATATTAGACTTATATTAAGTGTCTACGAGATTGAGAAATAGTTTTAATACCTGAGAAAATGCGCAGTTGATTGAAATTTCGACTCGCGACAGGTTGCCATAAATAAAATAGTAATAAAAAGTTACGCGCCGTAATTTAACTACAAAATCGCCATAAAATTTCAATTCGAAATTTTTGACTAAACGGGAATGATGATCTCCCAGTCCTGATGAATCATGAAGGTCCTGGAATGCTGTTACTTCTGCCGAAATTTATCCCTTAACAATAACTAACTTTACTATTAAATTGCGCGCCTACTTGGTTCCTTCTTGTAACCACGATAGATATTCATTTCGTTCGTTCTTCCACGCCTTGCCTCAGTGATTTTTTCAATCATAACGCGACCATGGATGAAGTAGAGTCGATACTTAGTCGTGCTAGGACAATAAACCTTGTGTTATGCGGATGATGAATTTCTCAATTCAATCTTGTAGAATATGACTGTTCCTTTAATTCGTTATCTTTCTATTCCTTCCTATATTTTGTGGAATTTTCTTTATTAGAATAGTATGTATTATTAAAATCTATCGGGAGTTACAAGGCATAATTACGTAAACTAGGGAAATATAAAGTTATTTTAATAAATTTCATACCACATATTTAGGATCAGTTTTTTAAACTTGCCAATTGCAGAATGTAATTGAGTATTTCCTTGTGCACGCATCTTAAAGTAACGACAATATTTGCATCTCTCTTAAATTAATGGCATACCATTTTGTCGTTTGAATAGTAGTAAAAATTAGCTGTTACCTTTTAGTTTCAGCCTATTTCCCCTTCTTCCCTATGCAAGTTGTTGGTGTTCTCGTACGATTCTTGTTATGTTAAATTATGAATTTCATTAGGGGTTAATCCATCCAAAACGAAGAATTTTATGACCGCACGATATTCAAGTTTATCCATTTTAACGAAAAACACGAAAGACGTCTACTGCAACAATACGTGTAAACAAACTACTTGAGAGAACAAGTTGAAACTTGTCTTACGAACTAATGACACGTGCACCCAGGCAGGGTTCATAAATTTTCGCTGAATGGAACGCCATCTCTGTGTCAGGCCGAGAAATTTTCACCTTACCCTCGTATATCGCTGGCGGTTTCATAGTACGTGTTTGGTAATGAAAGAAGTTCAGCAGAAGTGGAAAAATCACCTGCTCGCAAATCTCAAACGACAAGCTTCTTAGCCAATATCATTTTCCCTTTACTTTCCACTAGTATGAATAATAAGTTTCAGAGAAGTATTTAATTCTTTCTCCAAAAGGTTATAACATAAATAACTGTAAAATTATGACATTATATTATTTGCAAAGGATACTATGGTGTTAGAGGCAAACAACGTATGGCACTTTTTGGCTCCTCTAATCCTTTTGACAAGTGGTTTATTATCTCGATTTCGATCCCCTTATCACTCGCATAAGAGAGATTCGCTTTGAACACCTGTTCTTTCCTGTTAGCATGGTTCTGAGAAGTGAGTACAAGACAGATTTCATTCGAACTATTTGATTGCAATCGATGTATTCATTAGAAACGAAGAATGAATATCTAGGAATTTATATAAGGAGGTATTTTCCTGTAGCAGGCTCCTTATTCGCCACTGGATAAGATTTCCGGCCTTTTCCGGCTGTGGCATGAAATATGTTTCTCTACTGAGATTTTTCCGATACTAAATTACATCCTAAAAATTTCAAAGTTGTATTGAACAAAGTTGTATATCTTTAAGAAATAATTATTAAAGTATTAGTATCCTTTATTTATCAGGATAAGGTAAGCTTAGGTATTGTTTAAAGGAAACCAAAAAGTCGTCATGGATTAGTAGGGATATGTTGATAAAGAGTACCAAATTGGAACAGCCAGTATGTCTCGAAGACTTCAGTAGTATTCCAAATTCTGTTAGTTATTTACTTTCCATTCAGCGTTTTCCCTGGACAAGATTTCCGTGCTCATATAGGGCCCTAGGTTGGGAACACCTTCCCTAGAGTATCGTCAAATTATTATGCGTAAATTGAAATAAGATGACTTTCGGAACAAAATTTAACCCCACCGTGTTGAATTTGGAACTGTAAGACCCGGTATTGTAATTTATACTTAAAATGGACGTTAATCAATTTTCAGTTTAAGGTTCGGTATAATAATAGTGGGACTCCTGAATAGCCAAGTGGGTAACGCGTTCGACTTTGGTGTAAGAGGTCCAGGGTTCGATTCCCGGTAGGGGTCTACGTGCTAAATGACCTTAGCTGTCGAAGCACTTTTAACAATACTACTATAACTAGTACTATCATAATGGTTTGCCAGAGTTAAAGTGAAGATTGTAGTTTATACCCATGCTGATCTTATATGGAAGATTAACTTTAATCTTCACTTTAAAGTTAACAATTTAACTTTAAAGACGTTACCAATCTATCACCATTAATTTCACACGTACCCTTTTTGCTCTATATTAGTTTTCCAACGAAAAGCATTAAACGTAAACTCGACGTCAGCAATGGCTCTAGGCGTCTAGCCTACGTCGCTTTGAAGCCCTTAGTTTTGACGTAATGTTCAAATGTTTTATCAATTTGTGTACACTCCAGTCATAAATAATGATTGACGGCTGGAATAAGAATCCTTAGTGAATGACTTCCCTTACTATTCCGGTCTCTTTTGGTTATTTTATCCTCATTTGATTGCACGAAATAATAAACTCTAAAGGTTACCACAGGGTAGTGTTGTCGTGTATTTTTGTGGGGACCTCTTAAAATTACATGGTTTCGAACCCAGTACAAATCGTAAGATAAATAAATTTCATTATCTGCAGGACGTCGACAGTTAGTAATGTACAAAGTTTCGTACCCGTATGGCCGTTGTTGAGTTTAAGGCGAACAAACATGCATGCACGCATACTAAATTACGTATCTTAAGAATTTTATGTTGTGGGAAACCTTAAAAATATGTAGCGATCGTGTTTGGAAGCGGTGCCAGGGGAAACGAGTGCATCGAATGTGATTCTCTCGGGAACTGTGCCAGGAAAAGGTTTCGCCTTCATAGCTGTGGTCTTTCTGGATCCCATCCACTGGCGAGGGAGTTTGTGAGCCCCTTAGTCACTGCTATTCTACGAAGGAAAGGAACAGTTCGTTTTCTTCTCGCCTCTTTATATCACAAAGAAGGCGATGGGTAACGTTCTAGGTTACGTTTGATGGAGATTGTTCGGAGAGATACGGCTCTCGCTTAATTTTGTGTGAAATTAGGTTAAACTAGGAAGGGTCTGAGGCAGTCTATGAGATACATTTGCCAAGACCTTCATCAGTTAAAAAAAGAGTCCGTTTTTATGCCAATGATATCCATCATTTGTTGATTTTTTGAACATACTCCAGTTATGCCAGTCATTTATACAATTTAGAGGTCGAGTCATTCTTAACTCCAAATTTACTTTACTGTTTTACTAGCAGGACTCTTATGTAATTTTAATACGTCTGTTCGAAGCAAAAACTTGTAAAATTTTCAAAACTTTTTCGGAAATTTATCTAGTTTTCAATGACAATTTTTACCTTATGGAAACTTCCTGATCCATTCATACTCCCTCTTATTTTACATACATCTCTTTGAATCCCTTTCTCAATTTCTCGGCTTAATCACTTTAACTGTCGGAGAGGCTTTCTTTCACCATTTGACAGACTTTATTCATTTATGATTCGTTTAAATATCGTGTACATATGACACTGAGAGGGTGATTATATTTACGCATATATTCTAGCTTCTATCTCATTCCTTCCGAAAACATGACTCCTATTATCATCTTGTTTTCCATGATGTTCCATCTTTCCTCGTCTTTCATGATAGTAACTGAGTTTTTTATGCTCTTGTGAAATTTGATCGCAACAAGTCGTTAGATGTTTCTGCGTACCTCTGAAGCTTTAAGAACGCTTTACAAATCCGCCCTCGCCCTACCCTTGCTACTTCAAGTTTTACAAGTAATTTTCCGAAGCTGCTGAGGGGATGACAGCTTAACAGTGAAAGGCTTATGTATGGCATGACTTAACATGGAAATATTCAGAAATTGCCAAAATTCACGAGATACATTTTTATAATTCCAAAGAAAGATATTTTCAGTGGTCATCCGAACCCACGACACTATGTTAGATAAACGAAAATTGTTAAAAAAATTAGAAAATATGTTAGAAAAATTGCAAAGTACTCGTTGCTCTCTTCATTCATGACAAAGTAAAGCACTAAATACCAGAGTAGTTTAAGAGCTTTATTCAGAGCTTTCTTAACTATCCGAGAAACCCAAGTGCAGGAAAACCAATCATATCACTTTCGAAGGGAGACAATTTGTATTGTCTCTCGCAGCTTATCACCCATGTGTTAAAAGGTTGAATCAGACGGAATTCCGTTTAGCACCCCTTATCGCCACTTGCAAAGGCTTATCACATTTCCTTTTTGTCTGACTTGACAATTCGTCGGTCTAACTTATCATCTTGCTCTTCATTGAAATCTTCTAATGGCTGTCAATTACAGTTTGAGATTCTTTACAGGAACAGTTTTGCATGTTTGCCTGCATATTGCATTATAAAACCATAAGACATCATGTGAAATCATTTGGCCGCACTTGAGTGGCATATAGCCTAAATTCAAAATGTCCAACATAGGAATTGTACTTAAGAAAACGGATGTAATCGCTGAGCGAACGGAAATAGAATAAGTTCCATTTTATTTTCACATTACGTCATTGGCGAAAATAAGGAAAAATAATTTAGGCATCCTATTTATTTTCAAGAAGTAATGCCGCAGTAAACACTAGTAATGACCGCAGGTCTTCACTTTTGCGCAATTGTTTAGTCTTGACTAGCATCATACGCCTTTTTTCTGATATCCTTTTACTAAAAAAATATCCTTTGCTAGAAATTTAATTTCAATTAAAAGATAGTCGCCAAATTTGGTATCTTTTACTAAAAAAATATTTAATGGAAAATGTATTAATTTAAGCTCTGTTGTCCGTGACCCTGGTCTTAGCTGCCAAGGGAAGGCTCACTTTCCACCGTATTTCTCTTTCAATACTTGGGCCATTTTCCAATAAAAACAAGCCACATAAATGCAGAATTTTCCAAAACGATACGACGGTATGCAAAACGAAATTGATGTCATGTAAGACATAGGGAAGCAGCAACGAAAGTCGTGCACAGAAAGTAAACGAGGCAGAATGTGCACCTTTTTAAAATTCGATGGCGATATTAGGAGACGGAAAGAAGTCATACGTCCAGTATATGAAACAGTATCTCAAAAATTTCGAAAAATTTTGGAAAATTTTCTGATGACTGATTAGCCTCAAGATCACTAAATTGATGTAGGAATTGGAAGTGGATATTTTTGTCCATTACACTTGGACGAGTTTGCAGGAGTGGTGGGCGAAGTTGTGAAGGACATATTATGTTGAAAATGAACCGGGGAAAGTTTTTATCTTCTTATAAACGCAATTAACCCTATTTACATTTTATAAAATTCTTTTAAAAAAAATGAACTAAATTGTTCAGTGTCAGTTGCAATTTTATTTCATAATGTTGAAGTTCCTCTAGTAGTGAAATATGACCAAAAGAATAGCTCATACTACTTCCTGAAATTTCTGCTTCAAATTATAGTAGGTATAAATAAGTGAAAATTTTCAAGGTATCGGTATCGACTCCCTTTTAGTAACGATGAATCGTACAATTCATGTTTATATGTTACGAATCGGCCAATACTATGAAATCAAATAGCTCACCGTTGATGAATTGCGATCTACGAAAGCTTTTCCTAATGCGGTTGATTAGCGAGTATATACATAGGTGAAATGGCGCTTTGTTCCGGTTTCAAAAATTTAATTTTTACTATTCAAAATTTCTTTTGCTTGCATGTAATTGTAATGTATATTACCCAAATAGGCGCTCGTTGTTGTAATTGTCTCGAGTAAGTTTTTATATAATGTGTTGAACTTGATGAAAGTTTAGTAACATCGTAAAGTTGAACCTGATGAAATATATGCCACGCTTGTTTTGATTGTCATCGCAAAGTGTTTCACATTAGTTTGATGATTTATTCAATGGAAGTGAAGATGATTTATCCTTGCCATCTCCAAATATTTCTGCTAATACGATAATGAAATTTGATTTACACTCCGAATAAATATCGATTGTAAAATGTGCATGTTGTGTGTCGTTTAAGATATCAACGTCACTGTATGGCGTGTTTAAAAAAATTTTATAGTTAAAATAATTAAACTTAAACCTTAAATCCGATCTGAATAATCAGCTGCGTAATATAACTAAGAGGGAATTCGTAAAACATAATGTAAATACTTCCTGATATCGTGATGAATGGGATATTTTTCATGTTTTTTGGTACAGGATAAAGAAAAATGTATTTTCATTTATTTTTTCTCCAGTTTTGTTCATGGCTGTGGTAATATGAAACCTACTGAAGTATGAACAATGCTAATTAATGGCATTAAGATCTCACCTTTATGAATGCTATGAAAAAGGTTACTTGTAGAGTGTTTGTGCTTTAAAAACGTGGAGTTGTTCCGCCTATTGCATTCTGTCTTAGTGAGGAAAGCAAGGCCAAACTACCTCACTCCTCATCTTGCCTAGTAAGCCTCAACCTCCTCTCCGAAGCTTTTCGTAGCTCGTGGTGGTGGAGGTTCAAACCAGCCTCCGGGTTGAAGACTTTAGAGACTCAATATAAATAAAAATAATTCGTGAAAATTGGCTACCGTGCAAGTATCAGACATTATTCGGCGAAGCAGCAGTGAGGGTACGCGAACGTGAATACGTTGTTAAAAACACCAGATCCAAGGATGCGAAAGTAAATCGAAGTAAAATGTTTCCCTCAAAGCGAAAGTAAACTGCCATCAGAGGCAATTCCTTTCCGTATCGCGTACATAAGAGCGTTCCCTTATATCATTAGATCCGGAGAACCTTTCTAGTTTTCACGGTCGAGTCTTCTTTTTTATTCGTCCTTCCCCTCATCTCGATCACGGATGGAGCGGTCATGTTCACTCTCATGCGATGCCCACTTCGGGACTCGATCACGTACACTCTCGCGATCACGGACGGAGACGCTCTTCGAATTGCACGGAGGAATCGAAAGAGACCTGTTCGCTGGAAAGAGGCGAGGAAAAAAGTAGCTTGCTAACTTTCCTCCCCCTTTCTCCTTCACTCCGATCTTTTCACTGTCTCCGTTGTCCTTAACCGTCATCCTCGTGAAAAGTGGATGTTATCCTCTGCAGGAATAAGACGGCTTTTCATTTCGATGATGTTTGAGTTCAGACAGTTCTCATATATTTTATTTAATTCAGTATTATTATTTGTTTTAGTTCCTCCAACTGGTTGGGGGAGGGAAGAGATTTAAATCGAGTTCCAATTTATCCCTGTTTCCTTGAGTCCCTGTTTCATATGCCTTCTTTTATGTTATAGAACAAGTAGCGATGATTAGTGATCTTTGTATTATAATGATAATAATGCGACTTGATTCGGGCGAGATTGAGACTATCAAGTCTCTTCTTACATCGAACCCTTTGTCATGTGAAATTTAAGAGAGATAGCTTGAAAAAAAGTGCGCAGAAGAAAACTTCTCTGTGGGTTTAGAAACCAAAGTTTGCACTTACGAAAAAAGACATCACTTTAGGAGAAAATCAACAATAAGGGAGGGCTCCCGGATAGCCAAGTGAGCAACGCGTTCGACTTCGGTGAAAGCGGTCCCGGGTTCGATTCCCGGTGGGAGACAACGTGCGAAATGACCTAAGCTGTCGAAGCACTTTAACAATACTACT
Source organism: Ladona fulva (assembly GCA_000376725.2). Lineage (NCBI taxonomy): Eukaryota > Metazoa > Arthropoda > Insecta > Odonata > Libellulidae > Ladona > Ladona fulva. The sequence continues at coordinate 1,384,412 of KZ308140.1, read as the reverse complement.
ACTATACTACCAACAATAAGGGAGTCAACCTACTGAAAGTTAGCTAATTTTTAAGAAAAACGCAGGTCAGGCACACATCTGAATAGCCAACAGAATGGCACTGACAGATTATTTCGTAGACCTAACAACTAGAAACAAATGTTCATTAAAAATAAAGAGAAAAAGAATATTATGATATTCAAATATAGTATAACGGTTCCAAAACAGGTCAGTATCACGATATCAATAATACCATTAAATGCGAAGATAAAATAAGGGAAATCAATGACTTTTTACTGGTAACCAGCTTTGTCAATATTATTTTATAGAAGTTCGTCTAATTTATCATAATAGGCTTTCACTAATGTATTTTTCCTGATTTCTTTATCTTGATATATTTTTATATTAATTTCATTATTATGTCGACACTGTCACAGCCGCTTTGAGAAGATGGCTCTGCTGTTAATTTCCATTACTCTTCTCATTGCTACTATTTAAAATATCTGCAAATAGCCTATATCCCCCTTTCTTCCTCCTCTCCTCGGATATCGCTGTACAGTTTGGTATCCTCTCGAAGTTAGACTCGTCTCCGATTTAGTCCAACATTGAGAAGCTCAGTTTATTAGCTAAGAATTCGGGTTACACAGCAATGTTTCAGCTATCATAATGTCCCGCGAGTGAGATTCGCCCCATAAAAGGGTAATTAATGATACCGACGGAAGCTTTTAGAAAAAAATATCAGTGCAGTGCTAGTTAGCTAAGCAATCGAGTTTGTTACTCCAGTAATTAATTTTAATTAGCTCCGAAAGAAAACAACTGGCGTTGGAGGAAAATAATCGCCAGGATTGATAGTTACTTATGGCTGTTTTTACGGGAGTCATCGGAGAATCTAGAGGCTAGGTAGGGGTTATGGTGTTGTAACACCTCCTGCCATGCGCCACTGGCAGCTTGTTGGGGGAATATGTAAATTTAAATGGATTTGCTTAAAATATATTCTCCAAAATTTGTACATTCCAGTTTAATATTCCTCTTGATCATTCTTTGGAAACTGAATTTACTGACATCTACATAGATACACCAGCTCAAGCTATTTACAGTTAAATTGAACCCTGATTCGTTATTAAGCTGTTCTTAGTACATACCATATATCCAAAGTTACAAGAAATTCATTTTTTTATTTCTTTTTATTATGTTAGGTGTGCATTGAAATCTCGTATGCAATAACTAAATATCAATCTCCTTCAAGAATTGTAAAATTGAGGAGAGTATACGTTAGTTAGATTGTATTCGCTCGTTCTGGCTACTCTACCCGTCACTGGGCTATGGCTAGGCAAAAGACAACCCGAAAACCTCATTTTGAAAGGAAAATGAAGCTAATATTGACAGGTGTAATATATAAAACAGAGAATTAACTTCATTAACAATAGTAATAGTAAAAATAATTTAATGTGAAATAGAATTAATTTAAGACTAGAAATCACAAATTCAGCTCTACATTCCCAGCGTAAACAAAAACCCGACAAAATCAGCCCTAAAATAGTCTACAGGTTATTGAAAGATTCGTAATCAATATGATGTTCACAGCTAGATAGCTTATCATTAATTAAAGGTAGTCGCTATTTAGATAGCACTTCTCTTTACTTCGAAAAGAGAAACTGAATGATAAGGATTATCTACAAGTATTTCGTTGTGTAATAATAATAATATATTTTAATTTGCTCTGGGATCTTCCCATGGAGCAAAATAATTGCTCAGCAGCTATAGAATTCAATGTGAAATACAGAAGGAGAAATAAACGTGGGCATGAAATACAATGCAAAACATTTTTTTAAACATTTGCAGTTAAAAGATGATTAAATATTTTTTCTTTAAATACTAGCACTGAGCTAGAATGTTTGATCAAGCCAGGTAGGGAGT
>KZ308140.1:1317462-1382292 GCA_000376725.2 Ladona fulva | reverse complement strand
AGCTGTTGTTTCTAGTAATATCTTATCTTTGGGTTCTGTTCGCTACTTTTTCCTAGAATTGCTTGCAGATATCTTATCCTTGGGAATATATCTCCATGAAGAAATTTCCGGTGAAAAAGGAAACGGGAAAGTGGCAACTGATTGTTTCCATGCATTATCCGTGATAATCTGCTCAGCCTACTTATCCGCATCTCACATTTGCGGCTTAAGTGTTAATTTTCCATACGATACTTATGACTTTTTTTCTCTGAAACCTCGCCTGTCACATAAATGTTTCTACTACCAAGTATTTTATTGAAACATTTTCTGACGCATTCAAATTTCTTGTTGTCACCTTTCTTTGTGATTACCTTCGATTTATTTTTCTCAAAGTAGGCCAACTTTCAAATTTATTTTCTTATTGACTTTAAATAGCTCAGAACCTTCCTAATTTTTCCGGTGCATTGATATCGAAACAAAAAACATCTCTTTTTTTACGAATATTTTGATTTCCACGACATATATTGCTTTTGTTCAATTTAAAATACTTTCAAATACTTCACCAACATTTATAGAAGTACGGTTATTGCACAAGAATCATTTGCGGCAATTTATTAACAAATCTAACGTAGATTTCTGTGGGGCATGAACAGAGGAAACTTACTATTTCTATACGATTCTAGCTTTCCTCATGCTAATGATTTCAAGAATTTTAGTAAACAACAAATTGGGAAGCTTTGTATTAATTACTGCGTCACTAAGAAAACGATACATGGCACCATCATCCAGGCATTGAATAATATTTTTATGCGTATTATTTACAAGGATGATGGGAATCGTTAGTTCCGCGTTGTTTAACGTAGTTAGACTCTTAATTTCTTTATCGAAACTTTGTATCTAATGGATGACTAGACAGTAGTATATAACGTACAGAGGCAACGAAAGGCTCTCGCAACTATATACAAAGCCATATAAACTCCGCTGGAGTTTCGCAGGGTATACATGTTAAAATAAATCAATTTATGTTTCCATTAGATTTTGGGTGGAAGTATTCCTCCCCTGGATTATAGGCAATGCGGTGTTTACTCTCTAGCTCTAATCCCTGCAAGGACAAGTCCTTGCTGCGCCTCTGATACAATAGCTTCTTTCCAGTTCCAACCCGGCCCACTGTTGGAAGAAGCTCGGAGACCCTCGGCCCCAAGTAAAAAAATTCAGTCTCATAAGCAACATCGTTTTGTCCATTCGTTCGAGCTCCAATTTGCAATTCTTCCGTCGGAACCGAGGGCTACATTGGAAGGGGCGGCAGTTAAATGGGGGAAACAGGACCATTGTTGACCCTGAATCCGCTCCATCACCTTCACGAAGCCTCCCAATAAAGGATCTCTCCCGGAGAGACGCACCGACAGCTCTTATTTTTATCACCCCCGCGGTTCGAAAACGATCTTCTCAGACATGGCCATAACAGTACTCCACGTGGAATCCTTGCTATGGCGATCCACCTTTCCATATAGACACGGCCAAAGGGCGTCGCTGGAACAAAACGACCCATTCGAGTCCGATTTCCTTCCTTTTAAAGAGGACGGGAGCCATATGCAAGTCACCGATCGGTCTTTGTTTTTCCTCTGCGCCATTTTACCCTCCGTTTGCTCGTTTTGCGTCTTCCGTGGAATCTGTAGCCGTGATGCTACCCTTCTAGGGCTTTTTAAATGGTGAACGCCGACGGTCGTTTCTTGCGGTACTAAACGGAACGGGGGAGAGAAAGTGGAGAGAGAGAGGACATGTGACGCATGCGGTATAAGTTCCCGTGGACGGAAAGAGAGGGGTAAGAACAGGTTGGATGGCGTTTGAGATGAGGGCAGCACAAATCTTCCACTCGAGTGGAGACGGGGGCGGGGGTGGGAGTTCGCGGTTATGATGCCAGGGACTCGGATCAGCGTCCGTTGGTCGTAGAGACAGGCTATGCGGTGATTTAAAATGGCGTGCCGATACCCTTTTATTTGGGTCTGCGTCACTCTGGAAAATGTCCGATGTAAAGTATCCATATCCCCTGATGAATCTGTGACAGTTGAGAATTCAGCAAAAGTGCCCTGCGTGCAGAGCCGCGCTCAGCCTATTTGCCGCCCCTTAAAATGAAATACCAAAACAATATGCATCCCGATTTGCAGATAAATTATTGCGTAAGACGTTGAAAAACTGCTGTTTGGTGACTTCGTTCCTCGTTTTATATTGGTCACAGAGCATCAGTAACAATTAACTATGCATATTACGTGTCCCGACATAGTGAATTTTCATTTTTAGTTAATAGTTCACATTACTATTGAATATGTTAGCAGCAACAGTCTACGGAGGTGTTAATAAAGCCTTTGAAAATTGGAAAATACTCCGATCATATTACGTGTCCCGACATAGTGAATTTTCATTTTTAGTTAATAGTTCACATTACTATTGAATATGTTAGCAGCAACAGTCTACGGAGGTGTTAATAAAGCCTTTGAAAATTGGAAAATACTCCGATCAAATCTCTAGAAAATATATATTCCAAAACCTGAAGCGGATGTATTCTTAGTACCAGAAAATCTTTCATTGATTCCAATTCTTCGATTAAATCCACTGTACAAGTATTTCTTTCTCGTCTTGAATTATCCGTAATTCTTTCCACTGAATGTTTGCCAGTCTTTAATATCACATCATAATCCCCCTGCCATACGCCACTGGCGGCTTGCGTGGTGTGAATCTAAATCCACTTCCCAAATTTTACTTNACTAGATATATACGTATCCTTTTTTAGACTGAAAATTACAAAAATATCTATTCTTTCCATAAGACTAGGTTTGAATAGAATCTTTGACTCTCTGGAGGTCATTCTGGAATAAAAATGAGATAACTCCTATACAAATCTAATTTAATAGAAGGAAGTGACTCTCCAATTATGAAACAAGAGAAAAGAAGCTAACTTCCTCTTAAAAAGTTTTTTTAGAGAAAGAACACTTCGCGAATCCCACACAAGATTTTTCTTGACTAGTTTCGTTAACGAGATGACATCTTCTGCTGTGGAAATTACTAAGTGTTCCTTCTTTTAAGATGTGTGTTGAGTTCCACAAAATCACGCTTGGGCATATAAATTTGAAAAAGTTTTATTGACTATCTTTGTTTCGTTGCTAAGCATCTTCACCGGCGGATCATGTTGATCCTGCCGATACTGCTTCGCAGAGAAACCTGGTTCGTTAGTAAAACTTTGTCAGGGAAATTAACCAAGTTAGTTCCCTTTCTCTTGTGTAATTATGAAGAAATTCCACGCAGTTTGGCCTGAAACGATTACGTTTTCCGCGACCGGTTTCGCTACCGTGATCGTTAGACTTTGAAAGAATTGCTAATTTCTGTAGTTCATGAAGACTTAAGAAATCAATCAATCCTCTTATGTACCTACTGTATAAGATTTCCAAGGTCTATATTTGGAGTGCTTTTTCTCGAAAACCGTCTTTACGCCTCCCTGGAAGTGATTCTTGGTTACGCCACGGATCTTCCATATGAACGGAATGAAGTAGAGGAACAGTAGCTTTAGCTCATGCAATGCTGAGGGAACTGGTGACCAGATATCTATAGAAAATCTGGATAAGAAACATATATATACGTGCTGGAGTGTATTGGGGGTTGAAAACCGAGATCTTAAGATAGAAGGGCGTAATGTGTAGATTTGACAAAGACGAAAGAGTAAGTCACCAAAATGAGAAAAAAGACGACGAAGATGGATGAAAACGATAGGTTTTCGCTAAAGATACAAGATGGTGTGGGTCGTATTTTAAGAGTGAATTGGTGAAGAACATAATTGAAGATCGAATGAAAGTGAAAAGGAAGGGAAAGAAAGAAGATGGACGATATAAATGGAGGTTTTGTTTGCGAGCTAATATACTATGTAGGTAGCTTAAATCTGGAAGTTTTGCCCACATTAACCTGTCTAGTGGCGGAGGCTTGGTGACGGTGATTGGTTAATCGATGTTTTTCATTCGAATATGGCTGGAACCAGTCGCAGGAAAGAATGGCATAGGCTTTTATCTAATGAATTATGTACTCTGGAAATGCCGTTAATATAAGCGATGTAAGCTTTTATAGGCGAAGAAGCCTAGGACAGGAATGGCGAACCTTTTGTGGCAAGAGTGCCATATTTGAAAAATTTAATGGACTTGCGTGAATCTGGTGCCGAACCAGAGAATAAGATATTATAATAGAAATGTCTTTATCGCAGGCGAGATTGGGATTATCAAGTCCCCTCTTACATCTAACTCATCTAATTTTAATAAAAGGAAAAGATAGATCAGTAAGTAAAAGAGAAAAGTAGGAGGAGACTATATATACTAGGAGGAGGCAGCACGAAGACTCGCAATAAGGGAGGTGTAATAAACCTCCGAACCCCACTAGCACTTAAAGCTAAAATTTAAACTATAGAAAATTATTTGACTTGAAAAAGAGAATTTTTCACACTTGTTATTCCTTTGGGATCAGCCGCAGGACTTTATCCTGTAAAGTACTCAAACCTTTCCTCAATCCTTATGAAAAAGAACATTTACGAAATAAATGGCTAGCTCCGGGTAGCCAAGTGGGCAACGCGTTCGACTTCGGTGAATGCGGTCCCGGGTTCGATTTCCTGTGGGAGTCTACGTGGGAAATGACCTCAGCTATCGATGTTCTTTTAACAATAATACTACTGCAAATGAAAGTGAACACTTAGTACTTTTCCACACAAATTTATTCAATTGCGACCGGTTTCGTAAAGTAACTTACATCTTCTGGCCAGAAGATGTAAGTTACTTTACGAAACCGGTCGCAATTGAATAAATTTGTGTGGAAAAGTACTAAGTGTTCACTTTCATTTGCATCATGGCTTTCCACGAAGTCACGCCTAACAATATTGAATTCATAATACTACTAATAGATATGGTCTAATTTTCAGATCAAAATGGAATGAAATATAGTAATTGACATAATTAATCATTAAATATCGTTACTTATGAACAGATTCTGCGTTTATTTTCTCTGGGGCTTCATTTTTTAGCGAAGAATACATAACAAGGCCAGTGCCTTAGTCATAGGCACGTATTTATCCCGTTCGTTCAATGTATTGGCTTATAAAGCAGCACTATTTGAAGAGATAGAAGAATACCTATGATAGCCAAGGGACTGGTGATTTCGCCATTACGTCTAAAGTTCATGAGGTCGGTTTCGGCTGAAGATAGAATCCATTCCATTGAAAAGCCTGACATTGCTCTAAAAAATCTAGTACGGAAGCATTTCCTTGAGGCAAGGAGAGCTCGCTATTGAAAGAGACATTTGATAAAGAATGCTTCGGGGATTTCAGGAAATGGGTCGCTCCAGATTAAGATTTTGGTGGCCAATGACGCCAGTAAGTGTCTTTCTGGGGCAATCCAAAAATACACTCTTCTGAAAGAGAACTCTCATTGGATGAAATAGAAGGTTTATAAATTCTTCGGACTTTCATTTGTTTATACATCGTGGAAAGGCCCACTTTGATCAGATTAGTCTTCAGACTCAGATGCGGAGAAAGAAAACAAATGATGAATTTTTAGAACTGTGTCAATCCTTTCACTACTCGATATCTCGTAAACCCCCAAATGTTAAATATGAATCATTCTTTGTAACAAGATTATTATTTATCGGTTCTGGGCACCTTTTCCTTTTTTAATTCTCTCAATGCGAGTGATTTAGGAATCTTATATATATATGCTGAAAATGAAATCGGATTTCGGATATCCAGCTTTCTTTTCGCGTAGAAATGTTTTAAAAAGGTCCCCGAAACTGCAAACAAATCCCCTGTAGAGTTCACTGAAAGAGTTCATTTAGCTGAAACATGCAATGGGAGAGAAATTACGAAAAATTGTTTTGAATCATCAGATTTTGTATAACCTAGCCTTTGAATTATCTACTGTAATATCTTGAAATGAACTTCGATCAGTTAAAAATCCTTCTGCTTATAATAGCGGGTTCACTCGATTTTTTGTTAGGTAAAGCTCCCATTGAAAGCCTCTTTGCATAGCTTGATGAATGGTTTGCCTGAAGCGCTCGTTAGGTTTTTTCGTTCGGTGTTAAAAGATCTAAAGCAGTGCTGGAAAACCTTATATAAAGCAGAAGGAAATTATGAAAAAATGTAGTTTTGAGATAACGTTACATTGGAAAAGTTTTTCTAATGATTGAAACGAAAATGTAGCGATAAACCAACATTTTACTTCATTAGTTGATGATTTTTTTACTGCTTCCTTTATCCGGGTTGGACAAATGTTACAACAAGCTAGTGAAGGATAAAGGAGAATAACAGCCTTTTTTCCCCCTTAGTGTATAACAGCGTTTTAATGGGAATGCCACCTTTGGAGTGACTGAAGACGTAAAAATTCTACAATAGACTCAGTCATACTTATTGCGTCGTTATTTATTAAATGAATTCTATCAAGATTAATAAATATTTTATACTTCCCAATGTATGTGATTTGTTGAAAAATTAATGAATCTAATTCAGACTCTAAGGGAATAAAAAAATATTTTCTGAAAATATTTATGCTCTTTCAGAAAAGTTATCAAATATGAATTCTAAATTAAAAACAAGGTTAGTGGTATACATAAAACACACGTAACGAGATAATAGAATGATCTTTTTTGCTTATCACGAAACACCTAAGAATTATAATTCCTTTTCGTTTGCCAGCACTGGATTAAATATAATCAAATATTCCATAGAACGTTAATTATGGTTTATCAAACCATCCATGTTTGTAGTTAGTTATCAAAAGTTGAAGTATTCTAAGAAGTTTCGAGTTTGCATATTCTTGCTTTCATAATTTTATCGGTAGGTTTTTGGGGCTTTTCATACCTTCTCTGTGAATGTTTCAAGGTGTCGTAAGGCGACTTGTAAATACGACAAACCTCTCTTCCTAGATACTCACGATCACAGTTTTTAAGGATGCGAGCGGTCTAAGGATAAAAGTGTGGGTTGGGGAAGTTCCTGCGTGTAAATAATGCAATGGGCAGGGGCAAGAAAGCAGTGGACAGGACCAAAGGGTTTCTGTCCTTGCCTTTGATAATGGAAGTTGCGTCATCTGCGCAGCTGCATTCACCCACCGTTTTCCTAGTAACTTCCACCCACTCTTTTTGTAGGAAATGTCACCAAAAGGCGCGAAAATCCTTAGACCGCGAGCAGTATAAAAAGCCTGCGTTTTTCGGGCAAAAGGGGGAGTTCCTCCCCCGCTTGCTGACCGAGTCACTCTGTCGACTTCGGCAAACGGACATCGGCGGACTTGTGCCGCACCACCATCCCTCAGCACCGCATCGCGCCGCCGGCCCTGACGCGATTGCTAGCCCCTTCGATGGAGTCACTTCCAATCCTAGATCGAGTCACCAGCTTCACTATACAAGTCAATTAAAGCTGTTGTTTGTTATGGAACCCGTGTCTTTCATTTAATCCCTAATGTCGCCACCACTACGACAAAGGCAGTAGAATGTTTTCTCTGGCTCACACTCTTCTTTGGTGATTTTACCTCACACTTTTGAATTCAAAATACTGGAGTTGAGTAATGGCTTTCTAACTTTTATTAATGAATAACAAATCTTGCATAAAATTGATAATGGCTTCTAATCTAAGATAGATATTTTTGCTTCTTCGTTTATTTGCTTCTTTTTTATTTACTTGTCCTATTTTTTTCTAATTAGACTGATAGTTTTTTCTTTTTCTGGCCTATCGATAGACATTTATAATAAATACAGTTCTATTACAGCAATCATATCGATAGTTAGTCTCTCACCAATACTTAAAGGTAAGCTGTAGAACTTTCTCACCTGAAACCCTGAATTGTAGCCCTTTAAGCCATCGGAATCTATTATTCAAAAGATCGCTGCGTGGGCATTTCTAGGGGTGGAAATTGCAGTTTAGATCTTCACATATTTGTCTGAAAGTCAGATATCCAACGGTGTAATTCCTTGTTGGAAATACTCTTCACTGAATTATTCTTTTAGCCCATGCGCTAAAATATGCCGAGAGAGGAATTGACTTTATCCACCATGTTATTATTACTTTCCTAAGTTTGGAAAATAGTAACTTGATTGTTTTCCTACACAGAGGCGTATTTAAGAACCATTCTTCAATAGTTAAAAGATTAGTGAAGTAGATTCGATAAATTCTCGCTCCTCCAAATGAAGTTATCACCCCAAGCCAGGAAATGCCGTCTCAGGAGCCTTCGGAAACCGAAAAAAGAAGCGTTCATCAAAACAGGCAGGAGAAAACGCTATCCAGATGGACTGACTAAAAATAGTCTCCTCAAGGGAGCATCGAACCGAAATAGATATAGTAATTGCAGTGGAAATCAAGGGACTTCCGTCATTAAGACCTTTTCATTGAACTTTATTCCATTATGGTTTATCATCATTTCCTAGAACGTTTTAAGGGGTTTAAAACTCCTACGATCTTTAGCATGGTTTTCCCCCTCTCTATCTTTCCCCCTTTGAAAAAAATAAGGCAAACAGATGTACACTTTTGCCTTATTTTTTTATGATGGATTTCCGCAACATCACGGCCGCCTCCGTCGATTTTATTTTCCCCTTAGCGTCTTATTTTGGTGTAAGTACTAGCGAACCCATTCGAACTCTATTTCTTCGGATTTACTAAGACTGACGGATTTTATTAAGGTTTAAATAAAGGGGGTCTTTGCATCATGACTCTACTTCCTTTTATCTTTCACGGAAAATGAATTTTTGAAATTACTAGTTCTCGCATCTATTTCTCTGATTTTTTTCTCACAATCTGTATCAGAACGGCCTATGTAACAGGGAGGGCGCATAACATCAGCTACGTCTTCTAAAAATGTACTTTTTCTAAAATTATTTTATAATTTAACCGTCCTCACATTTATTCGACTATCGGAAAGGAAGATTGGATTCTGGTTATGGACAATTAACCCTGATGGCTTTCAACCTTGTAGAAAAACTCTGTTTATCAAAATAAGAGCGATTTCTTTCGTGTACATATATGCACTAAACCATAGCATACGAGAGATCTCGTTAACGAATTTTCAGCTAACGAAGATATTTTCTGTTTTTCGTACGCGGCTTGCGAATACGTATTTTAAAGGATGTTTTGAGGGATGTTTTACTTATGCGTATATGCAATCAAAAATTACATTTAAATTACGAAAATTTATTAGCATACAGGTTGCTTTTGTTTGTGATAAAATGAGTTTTTAGAGAAAACTCCATGGGACATCGCATTCAGGATAATGGTGGTTATTCCACACACAAATTCGGGTAGGTGCAATCAGGGTATGCATATGATTATAAATAATTATCCAACGAATTTGCTTTCGTTTAAAATTTCTTTTGACAAAAGCAAATTCGTTGGATTCATGAATATATATATAGATACGGGCACCAAAAACGTACGTACCAAAAGAGAGACACGTGGAGAAAAAAGCTATTATATTTCCGGCGCGGAAGGGCGTCTTCCAAGTGACAGCACACTCCCAGGGAAAACAAGCAGATCCACAGGTATACGCGTTGTGTTTGTGTCTCTTTCAGCACCTCCCCAAAACGAATGAGATGGTGTTGAATGGACTCATCCACTTCCGTTGTGCGTGTGATATGGAAACAATCGAACGTCGGACGCAGCTTCTGGTGCTGGTGTCGTTTCCCTTCGCCCACGACTCTTCCCGCTTTTACGTAGATGGTTTTCAAACAAGTGTTAATGCGCCCATTCAGAATCTTGAACTCATCCTCTTCAAAGGTGTTGTTCCGTGATTTATGCCGGAATTACCGGAAGGGATACATGTGCCTCTTTTTTGCCCCTTGGTGTATGGTATTTCGAATTTTTAGAGCCGCATCGCCTCAGAGTAACTGAAAGATCGCAATGATGTGATATTTATTTCGTTTAAAGCATCGTTTCCAATTCGTTTGGAGTTTTCTACAAAATTTATACGGCCCTCAAATGAAAATCACAAAAATGAATTCCGAGGAGGTAAAATTATGAAAAATTCTTCAATATTCGATTCAGTTCGAGGAAGAAAACACTCGTACACATTATGTACGTTTATGTCGGTATAAAACTGATTTTCTGAACGGACGGACAGACAGAGGATTTTATTCGACGAAATTGAGACTGGAAAGTCTCATCTTCCATTTAATCGATACAAATATAGCAAAGAAGTTAGACAAAATAACACTAGAATGAAATTAGCAACATAAAAGGAAAAAAGGTTTGAGAGCAAAGGAAATTTACATGTTTTATCTCAGAAAATTACATTTGCAATTTAATTATTCCAATGATGTTATCGAGAAAGACAGTAGCATCTAATTACAAGTTTAAACATTGTCGTGGAATTCTCTGTCAAGGGAATTTTAGTATAATGAGCAAAAAGTAATTATTTACAAAGCTATGCACTGAAGTAACAGATTAAACTACTATCGTAATTCATTACAGTATATAAGTTATCAAAAATTACGAGAAAGTTATTGAATAGTTATAAAGCAAGCAAAATAAAACCTCTATGTGCATAGGGCAGGATCAAATGAGAATTTGTTGAAATAATTAAATTTGTGCAGAGAAGCAAAATGATGAATGACATAGCATATATGTTATACTTACAAGAGAAAGAATGATGGAAGGATGTGAAAAGGTAGTATTTAAGTAGAATAGGAGTAGAAGAATGATGGATTAGATAATGTCAGTGTCAATAGAATTTTGCTCCAGAGAGGGTTGTTTATAGCAACTACTTTTTAAACAAAGCGAGAGAAGAAATTTTTTAACTATAGGTGGGAGTGAACTCCAGAATTTACAGGCAGTGACGTGTAAATATAAATTATAAATTTCGGTTCTGTGGTGTTTGCATTTGATGATTTCTTTTTGTGTAGAGGCCTGTGTTCATGCCAAAGAAGGATTTCATTGGTTACGGCAAAGGAATAATCCTTGTTAGCAACTTTATGAGGGTTCAGATGTTAGCGAAATGCAACGACTTGCTAATAGAATAGAATAGTTTTTTTAACAGTGGCAGCACTAACAGAACAAAAGAAAAATCTGTTTGCTGATTGTTATCTCGTTTGTTGCTTTTTGTTTAAAGCTCATGTTTACATTGCAACCCTACCTTAAAATTACTGAGCTCACTTTGTAAACAAAATTTTGGAAATATACATAACAGTATAACATAAACATACATGTAGCATGATACATGCAGTACAATACATAAAAGTAGCTTGATAATAGTAATAGAAGAATCCGTTTCCCTTCTCTTGGACCAGAAACGGGTATTCATATATCCTCTTTACATTATTGTGGTATCCCGAAACCAGAATTTTCCTTGACAAAATGTAGGAATTACTATAAAACATTCGATAACGAAGTCCTTCGAGAAAAAACCCACTCCTTCACTAAGGGTTTACGCAACAAACATAGAAAGGAGAAGACTGATTCTTCTATTTAATCAACGCAATCTTCTGTTTGATATACTTTGGTTTGCCCTTCCCAAAATTAGTTTATCAATCGATAAATAGACCGAACACTAAAGTTATCAATTTTTCGTGTATCTTCTATTATTTAGTCAATCAGGTTCATAGAAGACTCAAGTGGAAGACCAAAATAAATTACGTTTTAGATAAAATCATATTTGTCTTGGAACTAAAATCATATTTGTCCTGTTCTTTTGCTCTCGTGTATATCTTACGGAATAAATGCAAGTTACAGCCTACAGGTACTTATGAACGGATTAATTTTCCATCCTTCATCTAACTCTGAATATTGTAGTCACAATCTAGCTATCGCCTGAAAAAATTGTCTTCCACTCTCCTTTCCCTACCAAACGGAATTATAAATCTTTAAAATAGATCGTGCTTCCGGTTCCATGAGACAGCGCTGGTCCCGGTAGTTTCTATACGGGCGGAAGTCATTGATAAGGAAAATAAATAATTAGTCGCCGTGTATCTGTCTTTAGTAGTGGCTGTTTGCTGTTTCGTTCTCTTCGAATGTGTATCCAGGAAACTTTTACTGCTAAGTCAAACAGAGCGTTATCTGAAAAGAATTTTCAACTGGTAGAGGTAGGAAAATCCTTAAGCGCGTGGAAAATTGTCGGTATTTTATGACTTTCTTGGTAATTTATTTAATTTAACGGTAAAATTCGTAATCTATACGTGAAGATATTTCACCGCTTTGTCCTCTGCTGTAGTCTTTTCCTTAAATGCGAATTTTGTGTGAGAATTCCTAGCTCTAAATTACCTAAAAAAATTAGTTTTTCTCTACAAACATTTATTTTCAGGAAACGAAACTTATTTGTAGATTTTAAACTCACTTCTCTTTACATTTAATTCAAGTTGGTTCTTCTAATCTTATGATCGTCTAGTATTCACCGACGGATCGAATGTTATCTAAAGTTGTTCGTATTTGATCGATTACATAAGTCTACAAGGTGATAAACCCATTTAATATACATAGATAACTTTATCTTTTATATTAGAAGAAAATGATAGTAAATGGTGTTGGGAGATGTTTGAAGAGTAAATACGATATCTCGAACAAATAAGACGATAAACGCAATTGTGTGATTTTTGTCTCGAAAGGCTCCTTTTCTCCTCAGGCTCATTTTCCGCTTTGAAGATATTTTTCTATTGTGTCACGTTGTTACATTAAGGACATATAACAAAGTTAAATTTGGCTGACTTAAAATAATATTAATTAATATTTATAGATAAATGAATTTCTATTAATATCAGTTCTTTTTTGTTAAAGCGTCTGTAGCAACCAAGTGTTGTTTATATCGACGTAGACACTTATGAATGTTGACGTGAAAGAAAAGGGATTGGTATAAGTGTGTTACTTGAAATTGTATCAGTTAATTTAAGAGATTCTCTGCACACTGATACATTATAGTAGATAGATATTTATTTGTATTTGTGTAAGTAAGATAGCACTTTTTATGAATAATCAAATGGCTTAAAGTTGAAAATTACAAAGTTTTCATGAATGTTGATTACATACTTATAATTGACAAAGTACTCCTTAAAATCATTTAAGTATTAGCAGTTTTTTCGAAATGTATCCAGGATCAAATAAACCATCTACCGGAATAAAATATATGGAGTTAGTATGGTATTACGACGGACACTTTCTGGCTTAGGTAGACCAGGTATTTACTAAAGCAGATATATGTATTTTAGAATTAATTTAAGTTCCGTCATGCTTGACGGGGGTGTTTACTAGTAGTATATAGAATGAGCTAATCCATTGTTTAGTTTGTGTCCTCGAAAGTTCGGAATTACGTCAACTCCGTAATTCGCTTGGCTTTTGTATCCTAAAACCCTTTGAAGGTTGGGCTTATTGTTGATGTGTAACCTTTTGCAAATTTCACCTCATCTCATCTTGTCCTTGTTTTCTTCGCGCAGAGATATTTACAGGTGATGATGAGAGGGATTAGCAACACCCGCTTAGCGAGATAATCTCCTTCATCGGATTTACACAGGTGTCTCGCCTCCGTATTTCACACTCCTTTGGCGTGCAATCTTCATAGATGTGATTGTGAATGGCTCGCAGTTCGAGAAATCAATGATTTTTGGATAAACTGACGGCATTAAAGGTGTATCTTAGTGTGGGAATATTATTTTCTCAACAACAACAGCTAATTTTACGTATTCCACAGCAATTTATTATTATTTCGTATTATTCCATATGGATATCTTAACGGAGAGTTACACCTTTTGTATGAATGTCATCGTCTTCTGTATTGAATATTGACCTTATTTATTGATTCAATTTTGTTTTAACTATATTTTATGCATTTTGTGTCATATATACATTCATGCATGATGATCATATTACTTATTATTTAACTCCGTGGCTCATTGCGACATTGGGCATTAAACAACATTAGAGAGAAGTGAGTTATTTTCATCTGAAATGAGACGGAAGAATGAGCCGTTGCCAAAACAATACATATCATTTGTATAAATGTTGCTCTGCGCTTTTCAAAGAGCCATGTTTTTATATAGAAAGAAATAAAAAGGACGGTTTTGTTCCTGCTACGTCTTCAAATATAGTAATTCCCAATCTTTACTCTTCCGTGCCATGCCCACGTCTCACAGTGGGCTAGAATGAAAAAAAGCTGACCAAAAATTCAAAAATTGTTTTTTTTTTTAGTGAGGACGTTGAAACTTCGCAGGGCTACTCTTGAATAAATTCTGTATACAACTATGCAAGTCATTTACGTTAATTCTGACGCATCACAATGACTCACGTTCAAACTTGACATAGTTTTGCGAAAAATGCTGGTCTTCGATTTTTCGCGAACTTCTTCAACTTCAAGATGATGCTGAACCCAAATGAGGAATAACATCTTGTAAAATATAATGCCAAGCTATGAATCTATTCTTTACCCTTTATTATAGCCGATTGTAATGACCGCTGTTGAATATTTGCATACTTAATGTAACAAAATGGCGGACCCTTATTTTAGAAAAAAATTTACATAAAGGGTAGAAAATAGTAGAAATAGACATCGATAGGCACGGCCTATCTTATACCACTGTATTCTTTGAAGCTTTCTCAGGAGGAATCTGGTAGAAAATCTTGCGACCGTTTGCGCCGCCGACATTAAATCAGACCTTTCGACAGATTTCGCAAAACTTTGTCAAGTTTGACCCCCAGTATCATTGTGATGCGTGGTAGTTAACGTAAATGACTTGCATAGTTGTAAGAGGAATTAATTCAAGAGTAGCCACGCACGGTTTCAAAGTCCTTACTCAAAAAAAAACATTTTTGAATTTTTGGCCAGCTTTTTTCGGTTATATAGTTATTCATACACTGTGCGTCGTGGCTAATACTCGGCCTCACAATATACAATGATTTTGACATGAATGGAATGGAGATTTTTAATATTTTCCATACATCCCATCCATTGGTTAAATATAAACAGTAATGTAAAATTAGATACCTATGTTACCCTGTGGACGGGGCCGTCCCGGGACACGGACGACGGTTGCCCTAAGAACGTGGTGTGGGGATGGGGTGAGGCCCAAGACGTTAGTCCGAAGTTTTTGTGAGGCGTGGATACCTTCGCGTATTTTTTTTCGTAGACTAACCAATTGTATAACAATTTGTATGTGTTGCCCACCGTGTAGATGTATCCCTTAGTTTTCCTTAGAACTATTGCGTGACTGCGGAATTATTGAAGTAACTTTAAAAAACAGATATTTTAAAATATTTGTAGAATTAATTTAGAATAAAATATATCATGGATTGTTCGATCGCAACCACTGATAATAGATTCTTAGAGCATATTTGCTTTCTATTAGTCAATTTATTTTCTTAAGCTTTAATACTATAGTATGTAATAGTAATTATGCCATGATTAATTATCTCAATAAAGTTATGTCATTTTATGAGCTCCAATTTTAAAATTTTAATTTAATTTGATTTTATTTATTTGTGGCTGTTATTCATTTTATGAGATCCAAATATTTGTTTTGAACTTTTGAAAATTTGTCTCCCAAACGGCATGAAAGAATGTTCTGGCTCGATAGCTTAATTAGATAAGGTATCCGTCCGGAAAGTAGAGGATTCCAGGTTCGAGTCCCAATCTTTTCAGTTATTCTCATGTCCGTTTTTCCTTTAAAAATTCGTTTCGATTCTTGATTTGTAACAATTAGCTTTGCATATCTTTTCCTACCTTCATTCAAAATCTTCAGATAAACTACTCAACAGGCTGGAAATCTCACATGAACAGTCAGATATATTTATGAAATTCTACTACCACTATTAAAATCATAATCGACGGCGCTCGAGGACTTTCTCCTTATGAAAAGTCGTTGCCCTCTTAATAGATGCAGCGTTACAGTTGCCGAAGGATTATCACAGGCCATTAGCGCACTTATTCAAACTAGTCATAAATTTAACTCGAAAGTTTATATTCAAATAGCTACTTTTTATCTTCCCACGTTTTTTGTCCTCAACACCGCCGTCGGAATCTCCCCCGAGGAAAAAACATTGCCCTTCCATCAGCCTGCGAGGAAAAAAAGCAGGGAAATGCCTCGGACAGTTCCATGCGTGACGACAAGAGGAAAACAAACTCGTCCACTTTTACGCAAAAAATGCGAAGGGAGGGACGCTCTGTCTGCCAGGAAGACCCGCGATGTTTCAGATTTAAAAATTTCCTCGAGTCCGACCCACCCGCCGAATCTGGCTACCAAGTCATTAAAAACCTTGGGGTGGGACATCTTAGCTATGTCGCCTCATTTGAAAAAACTAGCCATACTCCGACCGCCCCACCACGCAACCGCCGAGGCCCGTGGGAATGCGAAAAGGGACTTTCAAGTAGTGTCTGAGGCAGCGGTATTAGAAGTGGTAACGCCTTCTGACAGGGTAGGTCTTTAAAGGATAATGGTTGTTTGAAAAAGCCGTTGGGGGAAAATGGAAGAAAAATCCTTGTTTCACATCGCTAAGAAAATTATTTTCTTTAAGTTGACGCTTATGTAGAATAATTTTGCGCTTTATAAATACAGTCGCAGCGTTAGCCGCGCGGAAGATGCTTAAATTACTTTCTAAAATTTGAATCATTTTTACTCACGAAACTGTTTGATACTACGGTAAAGTATTTTTGGTCGAGTATTCTTGGTACGTTTCAAATTGTAATATAACGAAAAACAAATATTCTTCCTTATCTAAATAAATTATTCATACCATAATATTCGTTTAAGTCTGTTTATAAAAAATATTAGATTCCATTTAGAATTGCCAAATATACGTTAAGTTTCTATCTTCTCTGGCTGGACTTCGTGGAAAGACTTCTGAAGGAATAAGAATACTTGGTGATATCCACAAAAATTCTTATGGATATCACCGAGTTATTCTTGTCACCAAGGATATCACCAAGTTATTGGATATCATGTTTCTTACAATGATAATATTCTTACTGTCAATTGACACATGGGTGATGTCTAAACAATCATTTTTTAACACTGAATGAAATGTCTGCTACGGAAAAATACCTCTATATACGTCATAGTAAAACTTCATACTCATCATGAATTTACACAATGAATGGAATAATAGGAAAACATTATTTGGATATTGTAGAGTTGACTGAAGCTGATTTGATGGAATTCTAATATTTTTCTCTATAAAGATCACGTGTCAACGGCAACTGATCATTGAATTTATTTATACTTTATTGTTATCACTGACATCTTTATTGGCAAGGTTTGTCCCGGTGAATCTCGATTCCATTTCACCTTATTTAGGTTCGAGTAAAATTGATTTGGTCAATCCTTATGGAATGATAAATGATATAAAGTATTGCTTTGTATTATTTAATAAATACTAGAGAAATCTTCAAGTACGTTTCATGTTAGCGGATTGAGTATTTATTGAGTATTGAGTAGTCCTCCTATATTACCATCTGATATTGCACAAGTTTCTAAAGCAAATAGCCACGTTTCCGCGATGCGCTTAGTATTTTTCCTTCGTATGCAGGTATCCATGTGATAAGCAGGTCGACTCTATCCAGTGAATTGTAGTAATTTGTTAAGCTCATAAATGCTCATAACTATGCACGGGAAAGATGAGGATGAAGGAAGGACTGCGCATGAATGAAGTTGTAGAAACAAGGCTTGTGAAAGATAGCAGAGATACAATTAAAGAATTACTCTTGGGAAAACCAGATTTTGTCTATAATTCCTTCTTTGGTTCAATGAGAAGTTCATGGTATTATTCTTATTTCTTAAGACGCTTACTCAATGATCCAGAGGTGAAATGAAATCGACTCTGGATTCAGCTGCGAATGAAAATAGAGGTTCAGCTGTAATTCTCATATGTATTTCCGTATCTTAATAATAACCTTTCTATATAAATGTTTTCTTCGTATTTTCTTTAATTAGAACGAGTTTAATAAATTGCAGAGTGCATAATATTCACCTTTTCTCTCAAGGGACTACGTAGGAACAACATCGTATTTTCCCCTCATTGCTACTGCAAGTAAATTCGCAGAGGATGGCAACCGCACGATAAATTACGGTGAATTTCATTTTTAGGTTGTATAACTCTACGTAGATTCATTCAGTTGATAAGCCTAAATTTCTAGTAGTAAATTAAATCGAATCGTTTTCCGTAAGGTGATTATAAATGCATTCGTTTCGAATTTCATGGATCTTTCTCCTCTTTCAGTTAAGAAACTTCGTGTACGTTAACAACATAGTTCTAGTGAAAACTATAAGTAGTGAAATGAACTAAAAGAGGTGAAATGTTGTTTTCTCGATACACTCCATATTGTTTTCATGAAAAACTGGATTCGAGATACGATCTGTGAAATGGAACGAATTATGCTCGTAGTCGAGGTATCACATTCATCTTTTCAACGCATTTTCATTCTGTGAAATCAAGTTTAACGTTCTTCATACGCAATCCATCTTCGATATGAAAAATGCAGCGGCCGTAATTACATTAACATACGCTCTTTTCACTGGGAGATAACCCGTTTTTATCTCTAATTAATCCTCAATCATATACGATATTATTTTGCTTACCTTGTCTCATACTTGGGTGAGTCTCACCTCCCTCTTTTGCGGAAGACTTCACGCAACCATAATATTTCACGGTTGAAGAGTTTGGTCGTAAGAGGCTACCTCGGGAGAGAGTCATGTGCGAACTACCTTCCGTCTGAAGCTAGCCACTTGAGAGGATATTCAGTGCATTTTGCTCGCAATGAATTTTAAAAAATCAAAGATATAACCTTCCGTTTTGATTCTTTATTAATTTATGTATTCAGGGAAGATCGTGGGATATCCTATACTACGCAAAGAATCACTGTAAATGCAGTATCAGTGTAGCAGAAGTAAGGAGCAATGGGTCTGATGTTTTAACGCTCCAAATCCTTCGATAGCAAGAGAGTTTGGTGGTATTTTTAGGCGAAACGTGTCTCCGAGTTATCTGCACTTAGTTGGTAGTAAAGAATTAATTGGAGTTCGCGGATCAAAAAAAAAAATATTCATCTCTGTTAAGCTGACATATTTCAGTATTATTATTATTATTATTCTACGCTGCGAGTTGACTTTCGCCAGGTGGCAGCATCTTACATTATCATGATACTTGAACTATTTATACAATACAAGAATGAACTATTTACACAATACAATGAAGAACTATATACACAATACAAGACAAAATTATGTTTATAAAGGCGCATATGGATATCACACACACATCACATATATATTAAAACTACCTTAATACCCTCACCCGTACAAGCCAACATAAAGTAAATCTATAAATGAGTTTTCAAGTAAGGTTTTTCAGGGTTCCTGATAGGCCTTCACGGCTACCGTAGCGGTCCCGGGGCTCACGTAGTCCCCGCCGTACTTCACCCTACCAGGCAATCCCCTACTCATCTTACTTTTCGTCTTCGGCAGGCTCACAAATCTTTTATCTTTTTTAAATTTTTCTTAAATCCCCTCAAAATAGTAAATATTGATGTTCCAAGTCACAGTTTGCTATAAGAATGATTTTTTAAATACCTAAAGGTTTGAGAATTTGAAAGTAAGTCAATTAATTGTAAAATCAGCGTAGAACTTTGCCTTTGAGATGGCCATGAATTTCCGTGAAATCTCGGCCGCATCCGTAGACTTCAATGTAGTAATGACACCGACTCGCTACTGAAAAGAAAAGCTTGCGTATCTATGGCAGTTAGTTACTATTGTGTTGTACCAATTAAACAAAGTAGTTGTGAATTCTCGCTTGAAAATTTCGTCTTATTATTTTAACTGAAGGTGCATCGTCTTCTCACTAATGCATTTCAATCCCAGGGGAGACATTTTAAGCGTATGAGAAATTTTTGAGATAAACAGTATAAATATCGAGGTTATTATATTTTGCATAGTTAAAATTCACGAGAAGTTAGTAATGCAGATAAATGGAATTCCTTGCCCAAAGAAATTCTCAGTCACTTCCAAAAGAATAGAAATAGTTTTAAGAGAAACGTAATAAAATTATTAAAAAAATAATAATAAGTATGTATAATACGAGTATGTAATGTAAAAGTCTTAATTAATATAATTAGTATGGTAGAAATTTTATAAATATAATTCTGTATATATAATATGTATTGGTATTAGTATATACATATATGTAAAATTGTTATGTAATGCTACCACAAGGATGTAGTTTAATGTATGTGATGACGACAATGTTGCAACCTGACTTTTGTCTACTTGCAACATATGCAATAATAATAAAGTTCAACGGAGAAGGGAAGGTCAAATTTTGAGAGGAGAGAGATTGCTGAAGAATGTGATTGAGGGTGGAATACAAAGGAAAAAGCGGAGGGGAAGACATAGATAAAAACTGTTCTATTTTCTAAAGGGTGGGGTAAGTTACAAGGAAGCTAAAAAAATGACGTTGAAAAGGGAGTATTAGCGCACATGAACCTACCGAAAGGTAGAACACAGGATTTATGATAATTTATTTGAAATAGAATCGTTTTTAATAGAATCGATTTTCTAAAAACTTAAACCTTCAATCACCGTACGCAATCTGGAAAAAGAGACCAATACTCTTATTGAATCGAGCTGGAACCGCTTACGACTTCAAAGAAAATACAATTCTACCCATGAAAGAACGAAATGTATTCTTGGAGGTGTCAGATGAGTCAGCTGAATTTGTAATATCGTAAAAACTTCTCTTTTCCCTTTATTTCCTTATGTCTTCTTTGGCTATACGAAGAGGTGTAGGAAGATGTGACGGAAAGGTTATAGAGCGATTATTTCACATTGATCAGTACCCATCTGGAATACACGGCGACTATATGGGAGCGGAGGAGACGTGTACCCGCGAACTCAAAAGAAGCGCAGCGCAAGACGATACGATTTGTTAAACCTGCTACGATAGAAAAGTAGAATGTAGAAAATGCGCTCAGACCCAAGTTGGGAATCCTTGAAAGACAGGAGAAAGGCTGCGATTGCTTGATAAATTCATAGAAAGTACATTTGCAAAGATGTAAACGGCATTATGCAGCACACTGCTATTTCCACCGATCGGAAAATGAGTGCTAAATAAGAGAATACAAATCGTTTTAGGGACTCAATTCCGCGGACGATACCCAAGAGCAATAAGTTAAAGAAATTGTTGGAATGTTCGGCATTAACATCCCCTACCACGCGCTGGCCGCCGGCTTGTAGGGTTAAATGTAGATACATTTAATTATTTGTAAATAGTGACCGAAGGTCTGTCCGGCTTACACGGGACAGAAATATGTTTTAGAATTTCCTCAATACAAAGAAAAATGAATGTTGTCAGTGGAAGGCAAAGTCATAAATTCGGCATCAGGACGAAAACAATTCGGCAGAGTGGCTTAGAGGAAAGAAATTCGTGCGGGATGGGTCACAACAAAAGGAATTCCTCTTGGAGTATGGGGGAGGGGTTTCACGGTTTTTCGGTTTCTTTTGCCTCTCGGAGAAAACCTCTCTTTCCCACCCCCTTCTGCCTCACCCTTTTGTACCCCGAGATACGAAACGTGACGAAGACAATTGCGTGAAGTCATGGGCCTCTCAACTCCACACTCCATTTGGAGTAGCTTCGCTCTCTTTCTCCAGTGGGACATATGCCTCTTCGGTGTGGTAATTTGAACCGGACGCCTCCCAGTGAGTCTTTATTGCCCCTTTAAAATTTCCTCCGAGGGTTTCTGGAAATATTCCCTCTTCCTCGGACTTCGGGGCATTGTTGTGTTCACGAATCCTCACGACTTTTGTTTACCGC
Organism: Ladona fulva; assembly: GCA_000376725.2. Lineage (NCBI taxonomy): Eukaryota > Metazoa > Arthropoda > Insecta > Odonata > Libellulidae > Ladona > Ladona fulva. Next base: position 1,360,544 of record KZ308140.1, on the reverse strand, counting down.
GCATTGTTGTCTGCTGTCGTTAGGGGAACGTGATTCCGAATAATGTTTGCAGGGCTTATTAGTTTCCGGTTCAGATGCAAGGAGCGGAAGTCGGGCTTCATTTTCCGAATTGCGAATGCTGCTCGTGGATATGGGGTTTCGGGTGAGTGTTGGTCCAATTTGCAGATGCTGAAGTGGAATGTTGAAAAGTTTGAGGGAAGCGGTGAGTGCCGTCATGCCGTCCTTACGCAATTGATGTCGTTTTCCGCGTATATTGCTTTTCCGCGTCGGAAACGGTTCCTGGAAAATGTTTGTCAGTTTTTCATACGTGTATAATTAACGGAAATTGGTGCTAATAATGTTTCAGAAGTAGTTTACTGAACTAATTTTCCTTTTCCTTGTCTTCATAATATGTTTATAGGACATATTAGATTTTGTTATTTATTTAGTTTGTATTATTTATATCGTATTACTCATTATTATTTATAGAAATATTATACTACTATGCATTGTTATTCATTTTTTTTAGTTTCTTGTCGTAGTGAGGCGACTGAGGTTTCTATGGGATACTTATTTGCGTATTTTATGAAAAATCCGAATTTTTCTCTCATTATTCCTAAATCCGTCCGTGGTGGATATTATTTTCTTAATCGTATATCATTGTCTATTTTATTTAATTGCTCGGACTTTAAATATTTTTCAATCTAAGCGTGGATCAATGCTAGATTCGATTGCAGTAAGTGGAACACAACTCTTATTATGCCAAAAAGAAATTGATACCAAGTATGAATTTCTTTATGGCAGTGTAAAATTGTTGTTTTGATTCATGAATGCTTAACCTCGATTTCGGGCCATGAGTATAAAAGATTTGATACTTCACAGGCGACGTAAGGTATATGTGCTGTATTTTTAATTGAAACTTCAATAGACTTTACCAACATAGGCGTTGGAGAAGAGCACAGAATTTCTAGATAAGCGATTTATATATTTTTTTTATTTGAGAAATATCCCATTAAATTTCCGATAAGAGGAGCGAAAACATTTAAAGGTGACGAATCTCATACACAAGATTGCGATCAACGGTGGCTTTTGATTCACCAAAGATATTTGTGAAAGTCTGTTCTATCCTACAAAATTTGATCTTCCTCGAATTTCCATTCGTATTCGAAATGTTGCTTCGACAATATCTCTGATATATTCCTTGGCAGACATACCTACTTTCTATTCGCCCTCCAATTGCACTTCCTCCTGAAATTTCAATTCAATTCAATGAAGAGTCAATTTCCTCCACTTGCTTTAAGAAAAGATGTCATGAATATCTTTTGACTAAATATATAGATAATTTGAAATATCATTTACAAACGACTTTACCACTTTAACACGCTTAGGGTCTCCAATCCTCTCCACATCTTAAAATATCATCTAGGAATATAACTTCTAATATCCATCCCACTATCCTGCTATATCTTCTCTCCCTCTCTGTGTAATCCTCATTTGATGATCGAGTAACATTTATTTAACTTGGTTTAGTTGTTGTTATCGTCGTTTTTTAACATTATATTCTTGATTTTTTGTTCTTGTTTTTCCCCCTTGTCTCTTCAACTCAATTGACGAGTCATTTTGTTTGTTCTGATTTTTTATAGTAGCTTTAAGATAATTTTTTTGTGTACTCTTAACCTCCATGTCCATTTAGTACTTTCAATGTTCAATATCCTCTGTAGTGGAATCTTTTCCACGCCGCTATACGCATTCTTTTCCCCTCTCTTTTCTTTTTAATAGTGTTTTTTTTTTATACTAAAGCTAAATGGGTTTGATGTGAGAAGGGACTGTGCAGTCCTAATCTCACCCGTAATAAAGACCTTTCTATTCTATTATAATTGTAAATATCTCAGCTTTAAAATACCTGCGATTAAATTCCCGGTGACTTTCATCTTTCCGACATCGCTTCATCTTCCCGAATCCCAACGATCAAATCGCGATTCGAACCGAAAAACTGAGCGCGGGTTTCAAAAAAGGTAAACGCTCTCGGAGGAGAGCTGGAAATTATTACATTTGGCAACAGGCGTCAGCGTCACGCGCTGACATACCTCAAGAACGGATCCGATGGCTTGGGGGTGTACGGTTGCGCAGATCCGTTACTAACCCGCATTCTCCGCGCATGGTCACGTGATTCACGCGGCAGCGGGAAGGAGAAAAAAAGCAGTCCGAGTCGGTTCGTGAGCGACGTTAGACGTAGGGAGACGGCTCTCTGTTCATGTGTTCGTCGGCCACGTCTTGTTTGGAAATTTAATTTACGTCCGGAGCTTGGGGCGGCTACTGCCCTCAAAGGACAAACAATCCGAAACTCATCTCTGTTAGTGGCAGTTCCCTAGTTTTCGGAAGTGATACGGTGAACTCGAGAAAGGATAGTGGTGTTGTTGTCTTCGGATGTGTACTGTTCTTTAAAAAAGCGGTGTACGTGAGCGTGGACTCTCTCGTGGAATATGTTATTTACTTAAGAAGACGCCCATGCTTCGTGTTGGACGGTGAGATTTCCGCTGGATAGCTTACCGACGGTGAGTTGATTTCCTGGATAAACCTGAATCATTCTTCCACGTTCTCATTTTTTCGTCTTTTTAAGTCCTTCGGCCATTGATGAAGTCTCCCCACCAACGGTTCCATCCTCTCTCTGTAACATTTGAATTGTGACGAGTCCTCATCCCCAAGAGGTGCATTGTCTTCGCTCAAGTTCGTGGCACCAGCCCCGCGGCACTTTTACGGAGCTCAAAACCCTTCCGGCGTAAATATTTCATACGCGACCTTTCGGCGACTTTTTTCTCATCTCGCTTTCCGACCACTGAATGGAGATTCCGTTATGTTTTTGTGTCGCTCGGTGCCTGTGCGATAACCTCGGAATGAATTCGCTTGACCCGTCGCTGATTGCGGGTAACGGTCATCGCGTGGAAACTAATTTCGGATTACTTTAAACAGATCGCACGCGTTTGCGTGGTCCCGAAGTCGCGAGGCGGAGGATCTATCTCGTTAGGTAAGCGTACGTGGAGGCACTGGGGATGTTTATACCGTTACCCCAAAGGTCGCGATCTTTTTTTTTCTTGGAAATGATCACTACGAAGGCAGGTCTCCTCGGCCGGAGTCGGGGTTTTCAGGAAAATGATTTCATCGTTGAAATAAATGAGGGGGCCGAGAGGTGGCTTCCAGCTACACCGCTACCGATGTTCTTGCGGGTGATTCTTTATTGCTTTTGTCGGCGTTGCCGTGTTCCTCGGTGTCCTGAATCTGAGAATATGTCCCCACCTTGTAGTATGTAACTTTTGCGCACATCTCCGGCAGTGAAAACGCGCCAGATTTTGATGTTTGACCAGTTTCCGAAAGGCTGAAGGGTTTTGCCTCCAACTTGGTTTTCTCTCCAATAGTTTCGGAAGCAGCTGCGTCCGAAGAGTTGTTTTTCGTGTTGTTTTGTCTCGACTGGTTCTGAGATTTCTGCCTTTGAATCTGGTGGCGTCCTAGATGTAAAGTAGCTCTTCAGGGTTACAATATTCCAGTTGTTGTTCCAATACTGTTATTCTTCTACCTCTGTGTGTCTTTCTTTGTTACAACAGCGTTATTACTGTATCATAAGGATGGTTGTCGTAGTTATAACAATGATCACCTCATGTTGAAGCCTAGGCGAAAAGGTTCCACTGGGAGATCTCTACGACCGTTCTCTCGCTGACCTTTCTCGAATCCGGGCAGATGCTGCTGAAGCATCGGAATGCGTTATATTTCTTTACGGGGCCTTACCGCTGTTACGTTCTTGGGCTGTTTACTTGTATAACTTTTTTAAAGCCGAAGGTGCGACGTCGCCGCTGATCGTCTTTAGTAATTATTGTTATGCACCACTCTAGCGGTTAAGTTCAGCAATTGAGAACGATTGGAATTTAGGCTCATGTTCGTTTTATTGTGAATATTTTTGTTTCTCTGGTCATTTGCTAATATAAAATTCTCAACTTCTGGTTTGAGGGTTAATTTTTTGTTTCGTAAATTCTGCCTATTTGACTTCATATATAATGTTTTAATTCACGTCATTATTTTCACTGTTTAGATTAATCTGTTATTTGGGTTATTTTAATACTTGGAAAGGGTAAATTGTATGAGGAATGTACTCCGTTTTACGTGGTGTTCAGTCAATGGAAGTATTTCTGTGTGTTTTGAATTCGTCGATTCTCGGTAAAACTTTATTACTGGATCTTTAAAACTGATCCCTGTCAAGTAAATAAGTTTTGGGAACGTAATTCTCGAGTTGATTAACTCCTATAAATGCATTTCCCATTAATAAATGATTTCTTTAAGCTTGAATATGTTAGAGTTTACTATTTCGGAAACATGTTTGAATTCACACGTTCGTTCATTTATTCGGAGAATTTTCAGTGTTAAATGTAATTAAATCGTCGAGGAGGTTCTTAACCTTTAGAGGTGTGTTGGATTCAACGTCGCTCCCAAGACGAGCTCATGCGTTTATTCAAGTGGTCAGCTCTTCTTGGATGTCCGGAGATACCTCGGATACTCTCACATCAGATGCGACGTCAACCAAGTCCACGTTTATCTCTTCCACCGATGTCACCGAGCCTAATTGAGCTCGTCACGCATTTCCCAGATTTATTTCCGACCCAATAGCCGCGGGTCAATTCGAGCACCTCCAGCTTTGAACGGTTAATTTCTTCCGGAGATAATTTCCACATGCTCTCTCGGGGAAGCGTCAGAATGTTGTTGTCACGCCGCGTCGGATTTTAACGTCCGCAGCTTTCGCAGGAGAGCTCCTCTTTTATTTTCCCAACTTTCTCACTCTTCGCTGTATATTTGGCTCATTCACCCGCTTCCTTTGGACTCAGTCGCTGTCACTCCGCCCGCCTCGACATTCCACGTCGCTGCTGGATAAATCCGACGTCCTCTTCATTGTACGATTTTTTTTGTTTTCCGTCTCCGGTGTTCGCACTCTCTCGGTGTGCTCTTTTTCCGCCTTCATCCGCCCTCGGTTGTGGTGTAAAGGGATTCGTGGAGGGGTCGGCCTGTCACTGAGCACCTGGGCACGATCCAGCGACCGCGAGGTCGGTCTGACGCACATCCGCGACGTTGCCGCCTCTCCCGTTTCCGTGAACCTCATTGTTACGTCGTCGGCTCAACTTTTCTCCATCTAATCACGACAGACTCGATCTAGCCGGGTTTGATTTCTCCGTGTGTCTCCACGAGTGGTTTTTTGTTTGTAGCGAGCGCGGCTCGAAAGCGGCGCGGCGAAGTTTTCGAGCATGCGCTGCTTTGCTTTTTTGAATCGCGACGCGGGAGGTTGAATTTTCGGGGCTGCGCTGATTCGGGGTTTTTGTCCGGAGGTGGCGGAGTTTGGTCTCGGTTTAGGAAGGAAGTGCGGCGTTTTTATTCGCTTTCATCGGGAGTTCAACCTTGATTTGGTCCGCAGTCAGTGACATCTCGGTTTTTGGTTCGTTAATCGCTCGAAGGTGGCTTTTGGGAAGTGTTATGCAACGGTGCTCGCAGGAAATGATGGATATTGTGCTAACTTGGGTGGGATTGGGCGCTTCGGGTTTTGTTACCTTCCCAGTGTTGCATTTGTCTATGATCCTTGAATTACACGAAGAGTTTTGGGGAAAGTTTGTCTCAGTAACTGTTTCGAATCTATGGAATATATTAGTACGGTGACTGTGTTTGTGTATGGACCCTCATATTTTATTGAATTTTTTCATAGTTCGTTGTCATGAATGGATTCAGAGATGATGATGGTGAAATTACGTCGTACATGGCTTTTTTTGTAATTCAAATGTACATTTTATGATGTTACAGGTGTATTATATCACTTTGAAGACTTTATTTTAAGATGAATCTTTCCTATCACGTTATTAAATATAACTATTACTTCAATGTTTTCATGTACAGCGCTTCATGTCCTAGCTGTTTAAGCCCACTCATCATCACATCAGTCATTAAGTTTTATCTTCCTGTTCCTCTAATTCCAGTACTATTCCGCCTCGTTAATGTTTTCCATCGTTTTAGTAATGCTACGTAATATTCTCTAGCTGGAAATATTTCATTCACTCATATTAATGTGCTTATGCTTGACAAATCTACCAGAAAGTTCATTGAACGGTATTTTATTCCAGTAACGATAAGTATTCGTCCAAAATTCATTCGATGAGATTTATATTTACTAGAGTTATGGAAATTTGTTCTTAAAAATAATTGCCAAGGTTGCGATGCCGATTTGGAAAAGTGGAAAATTAGCGTTGTTCCCGAAACTATATATTTGTTAGGGGATTACAGGAGCTGTTTCCAACGCCTTTCATTACGCACTCTTTTGTAATCTCTGCACACCCTGAAACCTTTTTCTCTTACGTCAAACTTATTTTAGGTTAAATAAACGTGTGGCGTCGCCAAGCCTGTGTTTTAACCAATATAAAACTGGGACGGATCTAGAAAATCCTCAAGGGGGTTGGTAATTGCCAATGGGGGTGCTATTTAAGACAATTTCCGTATGAACTCGTTTCAGATTTACTTTTTAAATGCCATATTGTCGTGATGATTGTAAAGATGTGTAGTGATCTTGGAAAAACGGGCTCCCAGATAGCCAAGTGGGAAACGCGTTCGACTTCGGTGAAAGCGGTCCCGGGTTCGATTCCCGGTGGGGGCTCACGTGCGAAATGACCTTAGCTGTCGAAGCACTTTTAACAATACTACTACTACTACTACTCTTGGAAAAACTTAACAATTTGATTTAAATGGATGCTCCTCAGATTTTAGGCAAATTGCTAGTACAGTGGGTAACTGCGTACTCGGTTAACGTCGAATGGCTGTGATAAAAAAAGTCTTGGGCAACGACGCAGTATTTGGTTTACGACGTCTTCTGGTGACGACAATTAAAAACTTTTTATTACTATTCATTCCATTGATGATATTTCTATTGCTGAAAAATTAATTGAATAAGTTATAGGTACCATATTTTAGAGACATATTAATGAGTTTTATCTGCGTATTTGAAATGCAGAGTGGTTCTGGAAAATCGCGCCTTGGGTAACGACGGTTTTGGTTAACGACGACAATCTGAAAACTCATTACCGTCTTTAACCAAAGAACTATTACCAAGGTGTAGTATAATATCATAAAAGAGGGGGCGATCGCATTCCCCCGTGCCCTGAATCCGCAAATGATATACATACAGCTTTCTTCGCGCCCATCCGGGGTACGCGCTTCATAGGCTGAGATACCCGATTTTTTGACCTTGATTAGGTTATGAGCGCGGTTTAAATGTAATTGTAAATGCTTCCGTTCAATTCAATAAAGTTGGGATTACTTCCTTAGTATTATTAAATCGAGTTTTCTGCCCTGGTAAATATAATTATTTATTACGATATCTTTCACCACTACATTCCGTTTACCGTGTTCCAGTCATATAGACTTGGATTGCGATGGGGTTTCATGAACTTGGCTAAGCCTCTGAAGTGAAAGTTAAGTCGTCTCCTAGAATAGCACGATCGCTGGGGTCGTGCACATTGTCCGATGACGCATTCGAAAAAGTGAACGTTTATATAGGGAAATGGCGTGAAGCATTTCACGTTCTCCTGGAGCTGGGTGGACGTATGTACCAGGAATTCCGTCAATCGGCGTGATTTTTGACATGATTTCTCTTATGAAATATTCATGGTTCGGGGTATAAATTGGAAGATCAATCATCTATCGGCGTGAAAGTTATCAGAAGTTGATCATCCGAAAATCCTAGGAGAAAGTCTCAAATTGCGTGCTTAGGAGTGTAAAGTGGATCCTGGGTTTCGGACGTCCCTGTCTGGGAGCGGAGGTGTAGATGTTAACCCAGGTGTAAACTTTCGAAAGTGATCCGGGTCAACTAGACGAGAAAGCTTTTAATTGCGGCATTTTAGCTGCTATGCTGGAAAATAACGAAGATATCGCTTCATTTAGTAATTGTGTGCGTTTTAAACGACAATCGCCTCTGTTAATCAACCCTTGGGTTTATGAAGCATCCCTCTAGTCAGAGGTGTTGCCAAGTGGTGGTTTTGGGGGTTCAACCCCCCCATGCCATGTACGCAAACCATAACTGTGAAGTAGTCATACGCGGTGACTCGTTCGGTCCAGGAGCGTTCCCTTTAAGCAATCCTAGAGATGGGGGTGGAAGATTCTTCGATACGCTACCGGTGAGGCCTGATAGCTTTCCTCGGGTTTATTCACGGCGGCCTTTCGATGAGAGAAGGTTTCCCATCTCTACTGCATATCCACGACTGTCAATTGATTGGCGTCCTTGAACTATACTTGGGCCTCGAGAATTTAAAGATTTTTTCCCCTTTCTTCCTCGGTATATTGCCCGACTATTTCATGATACGATAGCTCTTGCTAAAGCCAAGTATCCAAAGACTATAGTAAGGTGTAAATTTGATATTATTTTGGGTGCCAAAGCCTCTTGGACTGGCTATGTGAAAGGAACGGGAATATTTATAGTCCTAATAATAGTTCGTAATAGGCAGAAACAGTAAAAAGTTGTTGATCATCGACGTAAACGATCAAAGCTTTTATTTTTTCGAATTTTGTTTTGTTTTGTAAATTCATCCGCCCGTCAAAAAATGGCGTCACGATTTTCTTACAGTATTTCTTGAAACGTTCGAACCGTTAGAGTATTCCATTTCCTTTAAATCACAAAACTGGCAATAGATATTTTAATGATAATTGCTTATCTTATTAATTTAATTGGTTAAGGCGTCCGTGTGTTATGTTTATTCCTCTTCTAATGTATATAAAAAAGTTGAGTAGTAATAGTAGTAGTATTGTTAAAAGTGCTTCAACAACTAAGTTCATTTTGCAACTATTCAACACCCACGTTGAAGTTGAATTCCGCATTTGAGGTGAAATGGTTAATATCGGAAATCTTGCCTTCCTCAATTTTTATTCATAGTAAAATGTACTCTTCCTTTTAGAGGGAATTTCAACGAAAAAGCACTGGAAATTCCGTTTTTCTTTATTGCAAACTCAGCTTGAACGTTTCTTCGTATGCATGTGTTTTAATAGCGGAAGAAAATTATGTTAGCATTAATTTGTTTGATTAGAAGAGAAGACGTTTCATTTTGTTTAATTTTTGAGTATGATCGTCGTTTCCTCTTCAGTGACTTCCATCCCGTGACCTTATTTTATTTCACTGTGATAACATTGGCATTTCTCGGTTCAAGGTTACGATTTTACGGTTATCGTATATCGTTTGATAGAGGATGCGCAGAATCTGTGTAATCCAGTCACGTGGGGAATGTACACGCATGTTTGAGTTTAACAGTTTGTTATCGTCCTGTTTGTTGAACATAATCGCTCTATTTCCTCTAAGTTAAAGCTATTTCTAGATTCCCGCGCAAGGTATGTAGTCGCAACTATTGTGAGTTTCCCTTTATACGACTATTTGGGGTATTTACTTCTAAAAGTGTTTTTAATCGCGTTAATTATTTTAATTTATACTCTGCATCAGGGATCAACAGTTGCGAACTATTCAGGATCAGATGATGTAGATTCTAGAGATGCAGTTGGTATTTACTACACCGTTAATTCATGAACGGTTCTTTTAGATTGAAGTGCATTAATAGTAGATTAATAGTCTATTGTTAAGCAAAAAGCTATTATTTGTAACTTTTCATTTGGGAAAGTCGATATATATGCCAATTAAAATTAAAATTTTTGTCCTTGGGTTTAAATGGTACAGAAAATGCTGTCTTGGTGGCGAACAGGGTCCCTACTATCCGCCTTTTATGTATTAATGTATTTTACGTATAGTACTGATTTCTGTAGTAATTTTTAAGGTTGGATTTATTATTGTTTGACCCTATATTGGCGAAGTTAGGCATTATGTTCCACCCTAATCTTAGATGCACATTCTACAACTTGCATTGGAAATATATGTATAAATTGAAGCGTATCCCGTAGTTGCATGTCTATTATGAAGAAGAGCAGTAAGCGGAAAGCTATCATTTCAAAGTTTTCACTGGAAAAGTACGAGTCAAGTTTACAAAGTTTTGTTTTGAGGAAAGGATTGTTTGAGAAAACGAAGGGACAGAGAGCAAGTAATTTATTGACGTAAGTGTAAGTAAGTTATTTGCCGATGTCAGAATTTCGGTTGTAATTTTGTTCTATGGAAACGGTTAGAGCGGAAGCTTGGAAATGCCTCGTTCTGTCCTCTTGACAAAACGATTCTTAATCTACGTGCGATAGTCGTACTAAAGAGAGGATCCAGACTGCTTCCTCTTTAGACGGAGTCATTAAAGTAATTTCCCATACGTCAACCCTCCATTCACCACCTATAAGAAACCCATTTCAACCGCTGCCGTCGGAGAATAGATTAATAGCGCCCGTGATGTCACGACCAACAGCCCTTCTTTTCCTCCCGCTGCCTCGTCCTCGGATTAATTCTAAAGATTATTCGTCGTTATTTCCTCTAACAGGCATTGAAAGGCTTCCTTAATCTCTCCAGCGGGAGACTGCAACAACATGGAGGTGTGCATCCTCCAGTCTGTCACAAGCCTTGATTACGGTAAAAGCCCATTACGGCCAGTGGGATTATTTAAAAGTGGGTGGGGATGGGAAGAGGGCACTTAAAAACGATGCATACGGGTAGTCGTCTGGGTTTTTCGCCCCCGATGCCAGCGCCGCCATCCCTCGGATAAAACACACACAGCTGATGGCGATTTTCCATTGTTCACGTAGACAGAACCCCTCGATTTCATTCACCCCGAACGGAATATAGCAGGCTATGGGACGTCGACTCTCAGCTGGCTTTTATAATCTCCCCTTCTCCATTCCCATCTGCCTTTCCCTGCTCTCAACCCTCTCTTCGTCCTCACCGGCGACTCCTCCAACGTCCACTATCCAGTTTGCACTAGTCATGCCTCGCTGAAGTTTATGTTAAGGCCATGCGAACGCGTTGAACTCCAACTCGGATGGGTCGATTGATTGATAAATCGAAGATGACAACCATTATATTTTTGCATCCTTATTTGCGGGCGCTCGGGGTCGCTGCAAGACTTGCGGTGTTGGGGGTTTTGCCAGGAAAGTGGTAGCTGTTGGTTGTATAAGGGATGTGAATGGGTCTGATTTATGGTATAGAGTTGTTAACCCCGGTACGCGATACTTCGCCGTAAAGCCACCCATTTTGATTTTGAGAATTTTGTATTTTGTCACGTTTCCTACAGTCGGTTGAATGTCTTCAGAGTTGAAACTGACTAATCACGTACGTCTCGTTTGTGTATGCATGACGTTAATTTGTTATCAGAGAGGCAAGAAAAAATACTAAATTGAGGAAAATAAGGTTCAGGTAACATCGGATCTTAAATTGGAGAATACGCGATGATTTCTACAGATTCGTGTCTAAATGTAGGTATTGCGTCAGTTTCTCAAGGTTTTTCGTGCCATCGCCCCGTTTGCTCCATAACTACCTCCCGAAATCATAATCTAGAAATAATTTTATTAGAAAATAATGTAATAACTAATGATGAGGACCTCAACTATACCACGGAAAGCTGTATTCTAATATTCCCCGTTCTAAGACCTTCTATTATTTTGATGGAATGAAAAAATAATCACAAACGAGATAACACACCCTTGTGTCAATACCCCAGAATATCCCAGCGTCACTCAAAAGAGATTTTGCCCACTTTCAGAATCACTCCATTATATCCACATCATGTATGATGAAATTTTCGAAAACGATTTTGTCTTGTTTGTATATTGGGTATTATAAATTCCGTATCCCGAGGTATGTTCTTACACATTAGCAGCGACAGTGTATGACATTATTCAAGAAAGAACTTTCTTTGTTGAGGAAATTCTTAATTTATTTGTGAATGAGTGTTACAGGAAATATGCATTTTTTTCATAGCTTAAGCCTGCAGCCAAGGCTATTATACTATTTAGAACCCTCACATCTCTTTAATTTCTGCAAAGTAGATAATCGTTGCAGCATTAGGAAGGAGATTCTTCCACTACCGGGGTCATTTCTGAAATGTGCTTTATTTTCTTTAATTTTCATAGTCGTTGAACTGGAAAATTTGGGGATTCTAGGTCCCCTCTTTACAGTGTGGGTTTCGGTAGATGTCAGAGCTACCCAGCTTCCTATAAAAAATATTATTTCGAAGTATACAGTGATGTTCATCTCTGTCCATTCCGCTCACGCAAGCGATGGACACATGGTTAGATTTAGGACTATTACTCTAGACGTTTTTGATTAGATGCTGTTAGGAATAAAATCTGCTCCCCTTGAAGAAATTATTAGTCCCAGTTGGGATAAGTGATTGAGGGGTTATTCGTGAGCGTGCCTGCGTCCAATTCACGGAACGGCTGTTCCAATCCCGCCGTTGACAAAGGGGCTCTTATTTTTAAGGTCGATGACGTCATCTAAATATTTCGGATTGGTGCCGTCCTAAAAAAGCTCCATTTACCATTTGTTTAGATTCAAAATAGGATTCCACAATGACATGTCTGATTTGTTTGCAACCGTTCTTAATTTCTGCCTGGTTTATGGCCATAATGGATCGCTATAATGCGTGTCAATTTCAGTCGTAGATTCGTTCATTTCCTTTTCATTATCATTCCGTTGTTATCTCTCCATTTATACCTAATTTTCGCGTCGTAAAATTTCGATTTTATGGTCGTTAACTTGCACGTCGAAGGTTAGCGATTTATGGTCTCAACCTTTGGAGAAAAAGGTATCCTTCCTTGTTTCTTTTTCCAGTTTCCATTCTCTCATCGTCTTTCCTTTTTATTCCTTTTACCTTTCCCTTCAGTGTTCCTTTGTAACTTTCATTCCCAGAGTACACTTACCTTCCTTACGTCTTATCTCCTATTTCCAAACATTTGCGTGTCCTTAGTCCCTTTGCTATTTCTTGAGACCCTTTAGGAAATGCCAGAATATATTGTTTATTTCATTCACTTCCGTAGAATTGGACTTATTTATGATATTTCCCTTAAAAAAGTTGGTTTAAAGAAATAAAAACTATATTTGCCAAAGATAGGAATAGTAGTGATAGGTCAAGGTAAATTATTCTTATAAAACGTATATTTAGGAATAAAAAATAACTTCTTTATTAAGGCCATATAAAATTTAGTCACTACTGAGGTACTTTTATTTCCAGATTGTTTTCAAAAGTTTAAAAACTCCAACAAGTAACCTGAGAACGCTTTCGGTAATCTACCTCACTGGTTTACTTTGTAAGCGAATTCTATTCGGAGGTTGCTCATTTGCTTTAGTCTTTGCACAGTGTAGTATACAGCTATAATTTTTTATATCTGTTATGATGAACTTAAGACTCATTAGCATTTTCTAGAATCCAGTGCGATCCATCATATTTTAACTAGGTATTATGATTATCATCCCACATAATTTCGGGGTCAGTTGCGCCAGATTCCATTGTAGGAAAAGTTGCATCGTCGTAAGGAAAATATTCACACTTCTCACATGAAGATAATCATTGGAAGTCCTCTGTGAATTCTAAGAATAATTAGTCGACCACCTTTTATATTTTACTGCTTCATATGATAATATTCAAAGCCCTGCCCAGCCTATCTGCCGCCCAGGTGCGAATATAATTTGCCGCCCCTCGAATAAAAGTACTAAAACCTCTTAAAACAATTGTTTTATGACTTCGTTTCTCAGCTTACGTTGGTCACAAAACATCAGTAATAATTGTTTATGCATATTCCGTGTCCCGACGTAGTGAATTTTCATTATGAGTTAACAGTTCACGTTATTTTTTATTATCTTAGCAGCAGCAGTCTCCAGAAGTGTCAATAAAACGCGCAAAGCTATTTGCAAATTAGGAAAGACTGATCAAATTCCTAGAAAATATATATGTTTTCCAAAACCAGAAGAGGATTTATTCTTGATACAAGAAAATCTTTTATTGATTCCAGTTCTTCGATAAATCCTCTACATTAATATTCCCTTCTCGCCTGAGTTACCCGTTATTCTTTCATCTAGACGTTTGCCAGTTTTTAATTTCATAGTATAATCTTTCCTATATAAGTAATGTCTGCCTCACAGAAAACAACAAACAATGTTGTTGTAATAATAGTAATGGTTGGCTACGTTTCTGTTGCTGCCCTTTAGATGCCGCCTCCCGGGTGTGATGCACCCATAGGACGGCGCGGCTTTGATGATATTTATCGGATAATTTTAAATTCAGATAATATTATACGCCGCATCGCGCGCAATTGCAAGGAAATTATATCATGAGGATGAGCGAGGCTACAACTGAGACAAAGTATTTTCTTATAAGAAAGTGCTAAAAGGTAGTAGGAGGAGGAAGGTGGTGAGGGAAGGGGATGTTTCCGGCCTGTGGTCATTAATCCGTAAACGCGAGGGGATTTCACCTTGGAGAATTGCTCCGCTCCCACCAGCGCACCTCCGGGCGACGTCTTCCGCTCCCCCGAAGTCCCCCTTCTGTCCCTCAATTATTCTTCGCATTATCTGCACTCCCCTTACTGCTGAGTACTTAAGGAGGTGCTTGGAGAGCCCTCGTTTTTGTTCCCAAAAAGTGTGGACTTGCTGGTCCCCCTATATTTGTATCCTTTCTCACGGTGAACCCCGAAGTTTTTGCAGTACGAATTATGTTCAGTGAATCGCCTCTTTGGTAGGGTTTTTTTAGATTTGTGATAGTGTAGATAGTTTTTTAGGTTTGGATAGGTGTTGGATGTGATGGTGGGTTTCACAACAGTGGAATTTATTTGCAAGTAATAGTGTTGTATTTATAAGGTGCCTCGACAGCTGAAGTTCTTATTCACCTTATCAGTGTCACAGGTATTAGAGACGGTGATATATTTCTATGCCTTTAATTTTTACAAAAAGAGCAAAAAGAATGAATATATGAATGTCATTTCACAGCAATGCCGAGAGTGAGTTATACTGATCAGTATTATAAAATGAGTATATTTGCTTTTTTCGGTATATTACGCCTAACTGTCGACCATACTTGCTGAGATTTATTTTTTCATGTAATACCGAATGTAGTGCGTCTCTTTTCCCGAACCTTCTTGAATAATTTCACCCCTCAGTCAGGAATCATAACGCCATTGATGGTCTGAAAGGATATTTCGAATCTCCAACTACATTTTTTTTCGATCAGTCGAACTGATGTTAATTGTAGAAAACGTGTTGGTTTTAATCTCTTAAGTATATAGACAGACAAGGAATTTATTGTTTTAGAAAAGGAAAAAGGTTTTATTAAAAAGGGTAATGAAGGAGAATTTAAATTGTAGAAGGGAGTGAATTCCAGACTCTACAGGCAGTGTCGTGAAATATTTATTATATAATTCAGTTGTGTGTATAGCATAAAAGGCTCGTTAATATTAACTCTTCTGTCGTTGATCTTAGGTCATGAGTTTCGTTTTTAGACGATTTTTATGTCAATCGTCTGGGTTTCCTGATAATTTTAGGCTATCGCATCAATACATTTATTATGTTCTCATTTAAGTGCTGTTATGTGTGTGTGATTCCGTAAATGCAGCAAGGACTTGCAATCCTTTCTAGCTTCATCGTTAAGCTTCTAATGACTCCGGATCCGGTCGCACCAAAATATTTCATCTTTGTAACGTATCTATCTAGCGCTATCATTTAAATGGCCTTACCAGGTATCGCTTGATGAGTTTCGACTTTAAATAATCGTTTCCTCTTCTTATTATCCTGTTAGTTAGTAAAGATAACATTCACCTGTTCTCAGGAATCTTTGTTCTGATATTACAGCGCGGCTCAAGTCTGATTAATATCTCCGCTGCGTATGGCTTGATTAAATTTTCAAGTTCCGAGAATATGAAGGAGATTACAATCAGGTTTCAGTTGGTCGAAATTTAATCTTTTTTATTCTAGAGTCCACCGAGAAGCTTCCATTAAGAAGGAGGACGTGTTTTTCCATGAAATTAAAACAAGAACCAGTTTGCTTCCCGGTAACGCTTAAATCGCGCATCCGAATAAGAAAATCAGGTCGAAAACTGCCCGAGGTGACGGAATCTTAGTTCTTGAGATTTCGTGCTTAACAGCAAGTGAATTCAGTAACTGGAGCAACACGTCATGTGAGAGGGTTGTTTTACCGTTTTAATTCAGGGAAAAAATAATAAAATTGCGCGGTTTTTTACCTTCTGGCGCAAATAACCTTGTAGTTGAAGCGCCTCAACTTAATACTACTTTTACCTTCTGGTGCTATATACTGTCCAAATTTACGCGTGGCAGATTCTATATAGATGCTGATAGAATTGTCGTACGATGTTTTTCTCCTATGAATAAGGAAATTTAAAAAATAAACAAAAGATTTATTTCAACCTACTTTTTCATTGCTGTTAAGAAGCGTTTTAAATGTTCCTCGTTCTGGTTTTCTTGGTAAAGTTCAAAGATTTTTTTAATTAAAGCCAACTTGTTTGCCATATACTTACGACTGTAAGTTAAACTGAAGGAAACTGAACCATCGCACCAATTTGTAACGAGTACGCGTTAGAGAAAACTTAGAGTTAACTCTAAAGTTTACACATCTTGCCTCTTTCTGTATGCTTGGGAATCGGTTTTTAAGTGAATAGGCCCATTGATTGTGAAAGAATGTCGATGGAGATTGTGTCAGGGTTAATGAGATGAGTAACGTTTTCTATTGGCTGGAAAAGTTCACAGTATGGTGGAGGGTAAGCTGACGGCTTGCAGGGTCCGTATGTAAACGTGAAGAGATCTGCATGTTTGTTGCTCTTTTAAATAGTAATTTAAACAGCGAACTGTGGTTTATTAGTGTTATTATATGTCTCCAATAGTGTTGCATCAATATCCAGCTATCACTGATTTAAATTAAGAGGGAGAACATTCTAAGTTTTTCCTGACTGCTTTAGTTTTTATTCCAGGGGCGTCCCTCGATAGCCCACGATGGTAAAGTTGTCCTATTTACTGGTTGCAAGTGGCAGAGTATAGTACTGGTGACCATACATTAAATACAATAGCCCATATGAAGAATTACATTATACTTCTTTTTAACTCAGACTTATACATTTCTTTGTAGTATTAAAGCTAAGGAATAAAAAAAAATAATTAGGCTATTTACAGATACATATATACCTGAGGAAACAACTGCATCTATTCACCCCTAACCTGTTGCCAGTCTTACACCGCTCTAACAAACTACAAGTGAAACTATCGCTATAACTAAGTACACAGGTTCAGACTATTGGAAGTCCACTAGCAAAATAATATAGCCGCTCTCATTGTAAATTAAGTTATCAGTTTAACCGAAACATTTTTAGCCATACTTTTTTATTGAATCTTTTAACGCAGTGGATCATGGCGGAACAGTCGAAAATCGTTCCAAAGCTCAATCAATTTGAAAAAAAAAATATCGTCGGCCGTCCGTTGAGTCCTCGCCTGGCAGCAATGGCTGTTATTCAATTGCGTCTTTTTGCTGCGGGTTTTAAAGATTCTTTAAGCCGACCGTCGATATTCAACGGTAATGATAACTTCTTTAATGAAAGAGGAAGATTTAGGTCTCCCGGATAACCAAGTGGGAAATGCGTTCGACTTCGGTGAAAGCGGTCCCGGGTTCGATTACCAGTCGGGGTCTACGTGCGGAATTACCTAAGCACTTTTAACAATACTACTACTACCAAGATGATCCCAAATACATCCATTTTAATAATTATTATTGCTGTGAACACACTACCATTCCCTGTCCAGATAAATTATCAAAACCCTCGGCTGGAAATCTCTCAAGGATAGAAGAACCGGGTATACGCACTGAGTATAGAAACTTTTAAGTACTGATTTTCACGACTAAGTACGCGATATCGTGATTTCCATACTCAGTGAGTGCGATTTCCTAGACCAGACGACAAAGAGATTTCGCGAGATTATAGTGAGAACGGATAGCTACTATTATTGGTCTCTTTTTCATGACACTATTAGGAATACCAATCAGGTAGCTTATTAATAGGTTCGGTGTTTTCGCACCCCCTGCCATACGCCCTACGACGACTTGCAGGCTACTAATGTAAATCCGATTATCCGGGGTTCGAACCAGGCTCATTGTTGTTGGTACTGATGGCACGCTAACCAATTAATTTTTCATCTTTTCCTTGTTCGTAATTTTCCTTCCATGGGATTAGTCTTCTCCGGCAATTCAGCGGTTTACCGATGCCATCAATGCGTGGACATCGACACCTGAAAGGGTAATTTCAAAACTTCCTCGTGCTCCTTGGAGAAAGCCGCATCACGCTCGGGCGATTCATATTCCTAATCCATAAAGTTTCGCTTTCATTTTTTCGTTCTATTTACCGTGGTAACGCAGCCCCGGCGTGAGTTAGGCTCAGAGTATCGCTCCGGTCGCGTGCATCGTCATCGTGATTCGTGTCGCTCGCGTGATGCGTGAATTCGCGTCGCTTTTTGGAGCAGCCAATGCGGAGAAGCCGATCCGCAGTGCCCGAGGGACAAACCCTTCGAAAGGCATCCGTGCTCTTGACCTCAATGGCACGCAGGGAGTAATTAAAAACGAAAGTTGGGACAGTGCGGCGTACGAAGAGAAAAAAGAAGCGTGTTTACTGAGCTTTCAACTAGTTAATGCTTTCAAGTCCGTTGACACACTGAAGGGAGGGTGGGCTAGTGTAAAAGCGTCGGACCGCTCGAAAGGATTGGGTTTATCGATGCAGCTCCGCGACCATATTCCAGTCGTATCCGAATGTAAACAAGGAGTTGTTATAATACAAGCTCCCGGGCTAATGAAGGCGGGAATTTTGCAAATGGCGTTTCACGATTGTTTGTCGCATAGTGGGAAGTGGACGGCTTCCTGTCTTACCCGTTCCCTGTTAATCGCTTCGCAAAGGTTTATTTGGTTGTTACGCGAGTGGTGGTTTGCGATCCCGTCGAAAATGGTCGATTGTGCTTAATTTCATGGTGGCTTATTTTTTGGGTACGTCCCTGGCTGTTTTAAGTGTAGCGTACGTTTCGCAACTTTCTTCTTAAGAATGAATACGTTTCTTATGCTGGAATTGGCTGGTGGCGATGTTGAATTTTCTCAGGAATTGCAGGTGAAAGTGTTTGCTTGGAAACTCAGCTCGTTTTCTTATGATAAACTGAACGAAATTTCCTTCTACTGATTGAATCTACTGTTTAGGGTGTGAATTCGCGGTATAAATTCTTGAAGAAAGTTAGAAAGGCTAAGTGGTAAATCTTAGCCGTTCTTACTCCATTCCTTACTGTTGTTGGAAGTGCATGGTCTTGATCTATTCTTTTTACATATGATTTCAGTTCTCAGAATCGATTATTTTTTCGGCTGAGATTAATTCATTGTTCAATTATTCACTAATTAATATAAATTCATTGTGAAATAATTTATGTATTCATTGTTTAATTATCAATTAATTGTTGCGTTTTGTGGAGTCGTATCTCATTTACTAGTGTTTAATCTCAAAATGATAGAGCTTCAGTCAGCTAGACAGCTGTCTCAGGGTATTACCAGCGCGCTAGAGTTGGTTCTCTTGAACAATGGAAGAATTGGAGTTCCTGTAACTTCTTAATCTAGTAAAATGTAAAGGTAGAAGTGATAGAATACATGGCAATGGTCTATTGTTTAGTTAAGCTTTTACGTTTTTCATCGATAAATTAACGCATACCTAATAAAAATGGCGAACAACAAAACATTTTTTGCCCCTGATCAAGTGCTAAGCTCGTAACGTTAATGGGTACCAAAATTGATGGTATGTAGATCGAAAGATAAAGTCAACCATTTAAGTGGATATTTTGAAAGTAATAAAGCATCGCGAGACGATAATTGACAATGGAAATTTTGAAATGTGAGCCGAAAGAGATATTCAGCAATTAAGCCAGCGGGGATTGCTGCCTCAGGGCGGCCACGCAACTGAGGCGAACTGTCCTGAGGGAGAGGCTCGGTCGCTAAGTGAGGGAAAGGCTTTCACGGTTTGCGAAGGGTCGTGAAAAGTGTGCATATGTGTGCATAACGCAAAAGTTGGAAGTTTGCCTTGTGTGTCACCTAGCTTAGATACGTTACAGAAGTTTGCTGTAACTAGTGAGTGCGTTTAAAGAATTGCGTTGTCGATAGAGGAGATTTATAAGGGAAAGTGGCATAGGTTTCTTTTCTGTGGTTTTCTGAATGTGTGCCTCTAGTTGCATATTTCATGTATTGACTGCCTGAAAACCCTATTGTTCATGGTATATTGGGTTACGATATTATATTAATCTCACGTGTGCTTCGAAAATGAGATTCTTGTGCTATGTAAAAACGGGAGTAAGGTCTAAAGCATAAATAACATTCCGTGACATTCCGATTCTATATTTTCATTTATTGGTAATGTGAAGGAGTAACATTGTGTTTTACCGTTTAAATTTTCGTTTTCTCCTTAATTTTTGGTTGAGAAGTTGACGTAACCTCTGGTAAAATTTTAAATATCCTTGTTTATAGTGTACTTTCAGCTTTTTCCTCATTACTTTGATATCATCGCAACATTTCTCTGTTCTTCGAAATTTTATTGTTTCTTTTATCCTTGTTTCTTGATTATTTTTTGCTAGTTTTACTCAGTTTTATTTTATTTAAATTCAACCTCTTATTTCTGTATTTTCTGTTTCTGTATTTTCTGTTTCTGTACTTTCTATAGGTTTCATTATTATTATTTTTTATTTTTGGCCAGTCGGTGTGCCCATTCATCAGAACGCCTGAAAATCGCAGCGGACGTTGCCGAATATTCTCCTACCAAAGCAGGGTACAACCTACCTTCAGCTATCAGAGGCCCCAGGCGCAAAGATTAGATTGAGGCCCCCATTACACAAAATACACATCCCATATATCCTGATTCGCTTCACTACGGCAAGAATAAATAAGTTTTGAATTACAATGCATAGAATTGCTATAAATTAAAAAGAATGATGCATAGACTTTACAATCTAATATATCCTATAAATATATTATATAAATTTACTCCACTAATATAATTCTTTTAAGCGAAAACCCAGGACAAATTTACTGAGATTTTTTTAGCGCAGTCTTATTGAGACCCCAATATAGATGAGGCCCTCAGCTAACGCGTATTGCGCCGAATTGTAAATCCGCCCCTGATAATGAGATTCTTGGCCCTGTAAGTTTTCTTTTCTCCATAATTTGTGTAATCTAATGTTTAACATCATTGTATTTATCTTCATCGTCATATGCACATTTGAACAAATTTACGTCACGAGGAATTGTTGAATAAAACTAGGTTTTGAACAACAAAGAAAAATTACGTATACTAATCCTCAATATGTATAATTTGTTAGCGACTAGTTTTGGCTAGTTATAGCAATCTTTATGGCTGTCATCAAGATTCTAAGAGGTGCCGGCCTCCTCCGTGAATTTTAAAATGGACTAATAGTCTACCTTCAGCTTTTCTTTGCGTTTTTCGTATTCAAAATTTTTAAAAAATATCTAGAATTGTAATCAAGAAGATTTTTTATTAATCAAGAAATTTACAATTCAAATAGCAACCGCGCTAATGAAACTATTGGGAAAGCAGAATTGGGGATTACATATGATGGAATGGCTCCCTAAACCGGCAAAC
This sequence comes from Ladona fulva, assembly GCA_000376725.2. Classification (NCBI taxonomy): domain Eukaryota; kingdom Metazoa; phylum Arthropoda; class Insecta; order Odonata; family Libellulidae; genus Ladona; species Ladona fulva. The sequence goes on along the minus strand of KZ308140.1, from coordinate 1,338,986 downwards.
AACTTTTCATTTATTAAAAAAATGTATTTCCCAATGTCCCCATTAACATCCATTTACTGGACAGTTACAGATGTGGACATGCACGACGGACGAACATAACAACCCTTCCCTAACCAGAAAACTCCGATCATCTGTGACTCGAACCCAGGACCTTGGGGTTGGAGCGCCAGCACGCTAACAACTCCGTAACCGCTGCCGGTTAAGTTAAACTTCTCAAGTCGTTAAAAATTCCTCAGGACAACCCGATCCTTGTTATACACATTTACATTGCTCGTAGAAGAATAGGAGAAACCTTGGCAATGACTGCGAGAACTCTCGTTCGACACGGTAGCCGTAAAAGAGCGGTTCGCAAAGAACGGCCATTAAGAGCAGCAGATCGAATGCGAAGTCGAACTCATTTCATCCGTAAGGTCTTAAAACGTCGGCCAGCGAATCCCACACCCCTCAACCGTGGTCGATGGCATCCTCTTTCAGTTCCTTCGAACTCATCTCCGGCGAATAACTTAGGGGGGCTTATAAAAATCCTTCGTTAAAACGTTTTAAATGGCCGAAGGATCTGCGTCGTATCGGGAAGACCATTTCGCCGATGGTAATTCCATACCTCGAGCTCTTTTTCCTCTCCGGCGGAACTCGATAAATCGTCTTCGGGTCGTCTTCCCTTTCCATCTGATTTCGCGGTTATCCATCGACCTTGAGACACGTATAACTTATTTCTCCTGTCGCCGCTCAAAAAACTCGGCGGTTGGGGTCGTTGGCTCCTCCCCGTGATAGCTTCTCCTCCGTGCGGTGTAAAAGCGCAGAGATTCGGACCAGGGAGGTAAAGGCTTCTTTACGACTTTGTTTTAGGGAAAGTAAAATTAACGCCTCGAGTGTTGAGCCGGGGATCGAATAGCGTTTCTCGCCACGACAAAAACTTGGCGCAAGTTGGTTACGTAGAGTTTATCGCCGCCCTCGTGGATTTCTAAGGGGTAATTTCGTTTATGTTCAACTCTTTTCGTTGCCGAAGAACTTCTTTTGCAATGTAATGAGTAAAGAAGCAATTTTGGTTAAAAAAACGAGAAATGTTAACGAAGAATCTCAAAAGACTGAAACGAAAACGCGAAGTATCATTACCTTTTTTCAGTAACCGATGATTTACACTGTTCTCTGCCAGCTGAAGTAGACATGCGTTTATTGCCTTTTGATGGTCAAATTCTGCGACGGGAATAACGCAGTATTTCATTGTTCTTTCATGAACATACATTTTTATTTAATTTCGGAAGGTTCAATTTTTTCTATTTTTTATTTTGCTAATTTTTAATACTTCCTTATCAGTTATGATGGTCAAAATAACTACTCCTTTTACGATTTCATGGAAAACTATGCTTTGGCATTATTCATCTTATAACGAAATTATAACAAGTCGAATTTTGGATTTCGATCGGTGATTTTATTACTTGCATTTATTTAGCGTTTAAAGGATTAAGTAGCGTTCCCTTAAACTGTTTTCGATCGCATTTCATAATGTCAATTTTCTGTCTTTTGTAGCTGGTCTCTTTATTCTAAAAATCGAAATATACGAGTAAATGGAGCACTGACGTAGAGAATGAATGCATTTCGTCAGTTCGCCCCAATTATAAATTTGCAAATACCTTGAAATTCAGTGGTTCTGGTCTGGTTAGTGCTCAGTGTGGAAAATGGAAGATCGTTGTGATTTCTTTTGAATTGTCTGAATGCGGTATCAGTTGTGTATTCCGTAACTGGGACGTAGCAAATATCTGGTATTGAGGTGAGAAAAATCCTGCTTAGTTAAGTAATCAACCGGATCAGATTCGCAGTGTCGATAAAAGCAAGTAATTTAAATAGGAAGGAAGTATGCTAATTTGAAATATAATGCAATTCTTCGTTACGGAATGCAAACCTTCGTTAATGGTGATGAGGAAAAAATCATTGGCTTTGATGGATTTATAATTCTTACGTTATATTTTCTCTCAGCGAAAGATTAATATGTTCAGTGGAGCTACTGACGGTACACAGATGAGGCAACCATCTCAGTGGCAATTTGTGGAGCTTCCATCACTGAATATCGTAAAGTTATTGACTTATCGAAAAATTGAAAATTTAATAGTTGTTTATTTTACTTAATGATAAGGGTGTTTATCACATTTCTTAATACAACACGAACATCCATTTATAAGACAATCGTTATAGGGTACCCAATAATGGAAAAACCCACATCTACTTCCTTAGTAGAGATAACCCGTAGCCGGTACTCGAGCCCGGGATCTTAGCGTTAGAAGTCTAGCATGCTGTCCATTCCCCAACTACTGGTAATGTATGTATGATTAAGTTGTGTATGTAAAGTTTACTATTTCGGTAGTAAAATATCACTTTTGATGATAATAATTGTAATAATTATTTCCTCCTTGGGAAGAGGAAGACCCCAATTACATTAGTCTTAGTAATTCTTATTATTTACAAACACAACCATCCCATAACCAAGAAACTATCAGCCGGAACTTCAACCCGGGACTGTGGGCGCTAGGTCGCTGGCCACCCCGCCTACGAATGTATTGTGTACAAGTATCGCGATTATGATTTTGTAGTATGACTATTAGTATCACTATTATGATTTTTCGTCAGTTAATCGGTGAAATGAAAAAGTCGGCAATCGTCAATAATATCGACCACACTGCCGAATCCAGTGCAGAATATGTTACCAGTTAGCGGGTTTCCTTCTTAAATACCTAAGGGGTTAAAGTAGGGGTTCAGGTTGCGTATTACGAAGGTTTCGAACTTCTCTCGACTGCGATGGATGCGCACGACGTAAAGAGATTTTTTTCTGCAAAGTTATTTCGTTATCTCATTTTGTCACGCGTTACCTTTTCCGTTTCGGGATCCTGTCGGTTGGAAGCAGCTCCTTGGCGACCGACACGGGGGAGGGAGAGTGGAATGCGTCTCTCCTGTTCCCTTCCCCCACTCCATTCAGGAGTTTTTAAGAGCGGTTTTTGTGCGAAGGAGAGGGTAATGGGGTGTCTCGGGTCGTGGCGTGGGTGTAAAAATGCCCCTTCGGGAGCCGCCGAGTCGTGCGAGGGCAAGACCCCGGTAAAGTCCGATCCTCTTTACTTCCCACTTACTCAAGCGTGAGGCCGAAGAAAAATGTGGTTCTTTAGCCAGGTAGTTGGAGATCTCGCGTCTTTATGTTTCTCCCTCGGCTGGTGTGGTCCTCCGCGTGAGTGCGTCTCCGGAGGAAGAATGGTTGCGCTCCGCGTTTACGATCCGTGGTAAATTCGCAATTCTTAACGGAGAAGACTCTGGAATATCTCCTTCGTGAGAGTGGCCAGGTGGAGGTCATTTGGGGTGGTGAACTAGGTGCGCAATTTGCCCCGTAATGGGTGATGATGTTACGAAATTGGGGGGATAAAATGTTTATTGTCCCATCTTGCTGTCTCGTGGGGTTCGAACTTGAATAAGGATCCCGTTGCTTACCGTGTGCAGAGGAAAAGTAATGTTTCGAAATGGTTCCTCGTAACGTATTGGGTGATGGAGCTTTATGACTGATAATAATAGGTTTTCTGTTTTCCCGTGTGTCTAAGACTGAGTATGTGATGAAGGATCCATACTAGGAGTGGCTGATGACTTATTTAGTAGCAAGTAAAGGAGTTCAAGCTCTGTTTTTAATGGAATGGGATATATTTTATTCCTTAGCTGTGTATTTGTTGGCAGCAACTCTCAGATGCAGGGGCGGATTTATAGTAAGGCGCAATAGTCGCTAGCTGAGAGCCTCATCCACATGAGGGATGAGGGGATTCTCAATTAGATTGCTAATAAATTCTCAAGAACAAATTGCTCACGTTTTTCGCTTCAAGAAAGAATGATTTATTTTTTAAGCAAGTTATAATGTTTTTATGGAACTTTTTACATTGTTAATGTCACTATATAGTGTGTAGTGTAATTGATAGAAATACCATGTATCGTAATTCAAAGCTTGATTTTTTATTCTATCGTAGTGAAGTGACTGAGGTATTTTGGGAAGTATATTTGTGTATTTTACGAAAAACTTCGAATTTTTGCTCGTAATTCCTAGTGAGAGCATCAATCTGAACTTTGCGCCCAGGGCCTGTTCTCTGATAAAATCCGCTCAGATGTATTTTGTTAAAGGATATTATATGAGAATGTTGGAGTTTCAAAATTCATCTGAGACTTGAATGATAATGCTCGGAATTAAATATAAAAAAAATTATTATCATTAATATAATACGTAATGTATGGTCAAGTTACCTGGTTACTAGGGAGATATCACTTCGTGCTGACGTCATTGGAGGCTTTCAGTGTTTGTATTTCAATGCAAATGTGGCAGTGAGCTATTTCTCGAACTAATTTGAAGCCGATTCTGTTGCTCGATAGAAACCAGATTTAATTTTGTTTATAACTTTCTTTGCCTTAAGCAAACATCATTAATGCGTAAGCTAATTTTACCGTGTGAATCAAGTTCTGTTTTAATCGTTATTGGAATGTTAAGTTTCGTTTCGTAATGTTTTACCTTTGATTATCCGTACATTTTTTCTTCCAAAAGCTATCTTTTAATTCAAATATTCAATGACAACGGGTTAGATGTACGTTGGGACTAAGATGCCTCAATCTCGTCCTTTAATAAAGACGTTTTATTATTACAGTTGTTTATAAATAAGCAAATGATATACTATGTCCCTTGGTGTGTCTTGGACTATCGCCCTCGCTGTCAATCGTCTTCTGCTTTCATCCCCTTTTAAGCATTTCAATTATCTTGCTAAATGCCTATTACCGTAGTAACTACGACTATTATTATAAGAATTTTATTCATAAAAAGGTAAATTTAAGAATATTTCCTATTCCTCCTTTCGTTTTCCTAGCGAATCAAGTTTCGTTTGGGTATGTGAAGGAAATCGTTTGCATTTACAGTTAAACCTCGCAAACCGCCAGTGGCGCGTGGTAGGGGATGTAAAAACGCCGATAATCCTATCACACCTTAACAGCTAATAGCTTCTCTAATACTTAGCGGGAAAAAACAAGAAGTAACTACCCGTCCAATCACTTCCCTGAGTCACTTCTTGGTTTACTCTCGGAGCTCACGCACGTTGCTAACTGAAATAGCAATGTCAGCTATAAGATCTGTGGTAATAAACTTTTCGAAAAGCTTACGTCGGTAATCAAGTCTTCTATCCCTAAGGGAAGTCCAACCGAGGGATTATATCATAGCACAAACACTACTGTCGAATCTAAAATCTCCCTTTAAAAGATAGTCGTTCTATCTGAAGATCGGGGACTAATCCTACTTCGTGAGGATACGAAATTGCACAGCAATATTCGAGGAGAAGTCGAATTAGAGAAAACTAAAGAACCTTTCTCCATTAATGTTCCGAAAATGTAAAAGAATGTATCGAAAATTACGTAAAATTTCACGGAATAGTTACTCGTTTGATGTTAGAATTTCCAGCTTGTTTCTCCTTTGTGGATTGAACTGGTATTTCCACTTTCCTACATGTGGCCTTTCCAAAACGCAGTCCCCATCCTTTGTCCCTTGCCCTTCCGACCCTCCGTCCGTATGGGCGGAAGTTGCCCACTCTGACTTCTGGCCCCGAAAGACCCAGTACACCCTCTCCCCGAAGGACGATTGTTACTTCTGGTACGGGTGCATACTGTAGACATAAAGCGCATCTGCCTTGCAACAAACGCGCCCTGTGTTTTATCCACACTGCACGACCCAAATTGGAATTTTTTCATACGCCTGCGTCAGCTCAAATTCTCCGTACTTTTTGATGTGACCGCGCTCTTGACTTTGCTGAGACAGAAGCAAAAGGATTTCCGGTCTTTTCCCCACACCACAGTCATTTGTTTTCTTCGGCCCAGAAGATGTGAAAGGACTGGAAGCGTTTTTTATTCTCATGCGACGATTCTGAGACCTCGATTTTTTCTTCCGTAGCGGTGACTGGATTAATATAATCACCACGTAGTTTTGACAAGGGGTTATTAAGAAAGCGTAGTCGCGTTGGACGTGCTCGCTGGAGGCCCTTGTTCCGTGTCTTGCGGCGAAAATTGTGTCAGTTTGGCCTTTCCACTCCGTTTCGCCAACTTATATGCATTTCGGTAGCGTAGCAACCCAAGTTTTTATTCGCGGGAGTGACGGTCCAGTTGCTGCTACCGTGCCTAGATTAATGGGACCTGGATTATTTTTTTCTTAGCGTAAGTTTATCTCCCAAACTTATTTGTATTACTCTAATCTATCGAGGCAGCCGTTACTTTCTGGAACTGCTTTTTCGTGTTTTGTGATTAAAAAATCATCCTACCTCAATAAATATATTAGTATTGCCGTATTATTTTTCATAATGGTAAAGAGACATTTTCTTGGTTGTCTCAGTATACTTAATTTCGCCAAAGGGAATATGATTTGAAATTATATTCAAATATCATGTACTTGTCGGTTAAATTCTGGGCGTGTTATAAAGCCATGGATCATCATGGAGCTAGCGCCTTATTTCCGTGGTTGTCGCATTAGGATATAATAATAATTTACTTAGCGTATTCAGGAACCCCTAATTACATATGCTACAATAAATGACAAACATGACACAAAAATAAAAGAGAGAACATATTTATAATTAAATCGATTTAGATAGATATTTAATGAATTTGATTTAATTTTTAAAGATTTAATTTAATTCAATAGATATTTATTAATTAAATATATTTGAAATTCAGCATAACTCATACCTCGGTAGCTTTCATATCATCACAGCCATGAACAAGACTGAGGCAAAAGCAAATGAAAGATACATTTTTCTCTATCCCACACCAAAAGACAAATGATAAATATTTCATTCATTAGGATATCGTGCCAAGACCAATCGTATTGTGCGTACTTGGACAGTAACCATCCTCGCAGAGTAGTCGTAATATACTGCATATACGTAATATAAGTTTGGCGAACAATCGTAATAGAAGTAGGCACTCATTACTCAACGTATCTCTAACCGGATGAAGTTTCCGGCTCATTCGTGGCACCGATTTCCATTCTGGGGTCTGAATGGCGATTCCATGGTATAGCACGAGAACGTATTTAATCGCGTTATCATCACTAGCGACTTCTCTAATGCGCGTATCATTTCGGGATTGCTTTCATTCCATCCTCAGCACCAGCGCACCGAGCGTCGCCAGGGGCATGCGTTAATCTGTCAACATAATACGACGTCTGCAATTGCGCTTATGAGGTGGCGGTAGCAATGAATGTGTAAGTGCTCGGAGCTGCGAGGGAGAGCAGTTTCAAATGCCGTTCATTGTGTTCTTGTTATGCAAATCGGCGGGTAATGTTGTAAGCGACTCTCCTCTCACGACCTTGAGATGGCTCTCTTTTACACCTTAACGTCCTAACCTACAAAAAGTCGCCTGTGGTAACTCTTGTTCTCGTTTGTCTTTCTTAAGGGGATGAGTACATTCCCTCTAATAGATTTGATTTCTCTCAACGGTCGTTTCGTCACCTATTCCAATGTTTTTTTAGTTCGCAGTTAGTGCTGGATTTTAATATTCTTTGACATAAGGATATTTTAATCTCTCTTCATTAACTTAGTTTTCAGACGAAAATGACTATGGCCGTATCTGTTTTCGTGATTTGGATTAATAAAGATGCGATAAAAGAGAGAGATTAATTGCCTAACCTTGCTAAGATTGGTGAGCCGTTTTTGAATAGTTGATTTCTCTTCTAAATAAGGTTAGAAGTCGTTATATCCAAGCCTTCAATTTCATCACAACGTCCGGTTTTTTAACTTAATGCGTTGCTCATATATTCAAAATTTAAAGACATCCTGTGGAAAATTTCATCATTTCCTTTGAATGAGGAATTAGAGGGATTATATTTTCTTGGGAGTGATTATATTCTCGGCTTCTTAAAGTGTCAAACTTATTTATATCAGTATTACGTGACTTATGCATCCATCAAATTTAAGCGATGCCTTGCTGTATTCATTTTCTTCTGTTCCTTATATTCACTTGTATAGAAAAACTTGTGATAAATTCACTAATTAAATTACGCTTAAAGAACTGTTAAACAATTTATTCTCCAATTCGTTAATCATTATGTTCTTAAACATGGCGAAATTTTCCAACGTAAAAAACCATATCTAAAATTATCATATCTATGTATCACTAAAATTTTCTCATTATTCATAATCCCGAGGTACCACGTAACTGCATGCATTAGATGTCTCAACTCTCATACCAAAATATGTGTGTTTGATTAGCATTTAATCATTCTAAAAGGAAATCTGTAATACTCAAATCCTGTTGATATACCTTTCCATAAGTTCCTATCATACACGCCTCCAGATAGTATATGGCATGGCGGAGACTCACTAAATACAACGTCAGTTTGTTTTCATCTGTATAATCTCTCAGGAAAAGGAATGAAAACTCTCTTGCTCCCAGCTGCGATTTACAGAAAACTTGAAGTTGTGCGTCTGCGGATATCCCATTCATTATCGCTTGGGATTATAATATCTCTAACTTCCTCACTCAAGTCCCCATTTAAGAATCCTCCAATGGTTTCCTCCTCCTCTCAGTTCTCTCGTTCAGATTTCCCCAATCAGGGCCTGCTTCTAACGGACCTAAATGAACCACCTGTTTCCGGGCAGTCGAATTCTGGGAAGCCCCAAGATATTTTTTCTTAATTCCGAGTCGTCATGTTGAAACGCTCTCTAAATGAATTTCTTGCGAAAATAATGATTAAGTCTGCATTCATTTCTATCGTTAAAAACTCGTCTTTCTCGGTGCATCAAATTTCCTTCCCTTGTCTTGTTTTTTTTATCTATATTCAGAGCTGCACCCAGGGTATCTCCCGCCCGGGTGCAAACATAATTTTCCAGCCCTTAAACTTAAATACCAAAACCATATATTTCCTGATTTACTGTTCATAATTATTTTACATAACTTTGAAAGACTTTGAAAACTTTCCCCTCCTTACATTGGTCACACAACATCTGTAACAATTAATTGTGCATATTCCGTATCCTAACATAGTAAATTTTCATCGTGAGTTAATAGTTATTGCAACTAAATATGAACTTTTCTAATAAAAATTCTTTATCACCATAAATAACGGTTGAATCCACTGCACAAATATTCCCTTCTCGTCTTGAGTTATCCGTAATTCTTTCCTCTAAATGTTTGCCAATCTTTGATTTCACATCATAACCTTCGGAGGTAAATCATGTGTTCGAGTATGATACATAAAACAATAAGTAATGTTTTTGTAATAATAGTAATGGTTGGCTACGCTCAATCCTGCCGCTCTTTAGATGCCGTCGCCCGGGTGTCCCTTGCACCCATAGGACGGCGCGGCTCTGTATACATTTGTTTACTTTCATTGCGATTTGTTTGTTTTCTGATTTTTATAATATCCAATTGAATTTTTCAACCTTGAATGTTGTTAGATCCGATAATAAATAAATAATATAATAAGCGTTTAATTATTAAGACGGTAATTATACATATTAATTGTAGGCCGATACGATCAGTAGCAGGTTCTGTTACCAATCTTGATGTTTATTCTTTCCGCCGTTATGCTAATACGTAATAAACAATTCCGTTATAATGAAGCAATGGGTTCCTCAAGTGATATTACGACAGCGTGCTTGCTTCACTTTGATCCATCGGTCAAACTCATCTTTTCTCAGTTTACTCCCTACTAAAGAGGAATTATTGGCTGATTGAAACATTTTCAGGATTGTTTTTTGTCCTTAAAAAGAAACGGTGGTCTCCTGGATAGCGAAGTGGGCAACGCGTTCGACTTCGGCGAAAGCTGTCCCGGGTTCGATTCCCGGTGGGGGCTCACGTGCGAAATGACCTTAGCTGTCAAAGCACTTTTAACAATACTACTACAACAAACGGAGCACATGAAGTACTTCGGGCGGGAAATAAATTAATGTCGGGCGGGAAATAAATTAATGTAACCTTGAGAATCTCTGAATTGATAAGTTGATCGGCCTTAAGATTTGAAGGTTGTTTCTTTGTTGTATGCCTACCCATCGGCGACGCAGTCACAATAATAAAGGGTTATAATTTAAATGGGACCAGGCTCGCGCTACGATTCGAAAGTTTCCTGTCCCACTTGTTAAACATTTACATCGGACCCAATTCTCACGCGCGTTTCCGATTCTTCGCGGCTCCCTTTTTTGTGTGTTAATTACGTGACTTCACAAAGCGCTCCGTGCTTTTTCCTCCCGTTCGGTCCAGTTTCTCGTTCTTTCGAGGATAAATAATTCATGGAAATGGATGTGGATCGCGGGGGAGCGTACCTCGTGGAGTCCTTCCTCCACTTATCGCTCGAGTATATCGTATACTCTTCAGCAAGTAGCATTGTGTTCTTTATCGCGGTTCGCCGCCATGCAGCAGCGGCGTCGCTTATGAAAATAGATTGCTGCATTGTTTATAAGCCTTCATTCCCTGATCTGATAATTTTTTTCATTGTGGACCTCGGGATTGTCGGCTTGCCTTTCTTTCAGCGTGTCCTTCCAGTGGTATTGTTGTGGGCTCCGCGGGGTTGTGGGGGGGGGGGTGTTCATGTGTGTTTTTGCCTATGATTGGGGGCGGTTTTGGCTCTAGTTGAGGGGTCTCCCGAGGCAGCTCGTTTTAAGAAAGAGAGAAAGTAATGTGGTGCTGCTGATTTTTTTTATTTTAGAAATATATCGGATTTCTGTGATCCATAATCTATACGTAACTTAGTTGCTTTTAATGGGGCTAATCATCTTTAATTATATTCCAAAATTTTGTGTATGGGCCCCTGAGTACCCTAGTGGGTAGCCTTCGATTAAAATGGTCCCGAGTTCGATTCCCCATGAGGCTATAATGTCGCCACAGTATCTTGATAAAATTGGGAAGCTACTTAATAGATAACAGATGCAAACCAGTAGCCGGGTCTCGAACCCGAGAACTTGCGATTGGTGTACTAGTACTCATAGGAACGTCAGTGAAGGCCAACTTTTTTATTTCGCTAATTTTGAAGTGTAGTGATAAAAATACTACAGCGTTTATATTTGCTTGTCATAGAAAACAGGTATTTTTCCAACATTTTATTACTTTCTTTTTAAACAACCAGAACATTATCTAATGAACCAAAATTCATCGTGATTACACGATGAATTCAACGATTTAGTTATTACCGTCATTTGTGGCGTAAGTAACCACTCGTAATAGTCTATCAATAATCTTTCTGTAGCCCGTAGGCCGGTGTTAACGTCAACCCCGTCACCATTATCTACCTACATATTCGGAAAGGAATGAGGCTTACTTAGCATGATGAGGAGTGAGGTACTTTACCTTTGCTTTTTTCACAGAGGCAGAATTCTGCGAGCGTAAAAAAATCACGTAAGTACAGCTCAATGACCTTGGGAATGTCACTTTTCATAGATAGATAAGCATCGTGTTATCAGCCATGAACAGGGTTAATAACGAAAAATTTGTAAATGAAAGTAATCCTGCGCCAAAAGAGAAGTGAAAAGTATTCTATTCATCAACATATGTCAGCAGGAACAAACTTGATTTGAGAGACGAGCAGGATTTCATCGAATCGACCAACCAAAAAAGTGCGTCCATTTATTTAAATCTTTCGGAATCGTTTCCCGTTGCATTGTCTTGACGACCTCATTTCGATTTCCGTTACTAATCAAACAAACGCTGTATCCAGTCGCGTCTTTTGTTCCCTCCATCGCGTTATTTGCGTCGCTCGTATTTCTTTATCTTCCATATCGTCCGCTCGCTCTCTCGTTTAAGCTCGATGTGATTGAGTGGTCGGGAGTTGCGTGCAGAGGACGCCTCTCCACAGAAGTACTTTTCGTGGGGTGCGTTACAAAAGGGAGTGCAGCAGGTGGTTTCCGAAGGACCGTGTGAGGTTCACGCCCTCGCAAACTTCGCCCATCCCATCGGCCACTCATCCCCCAAGCTCGGTAACCCAGGCTGGCTGACTGATTTATTTTGTTGTTTTCTCTTCCCTCCTTGTGGAGGTCCTGCCGAATACAAAGTCGAAGACGCAACGTGTTCGATGAAAATCTCACCCTTAAGCCAGTACCTGGATGTACCTGAGAATGAATGAATGGAACGAGAGGCGTAACCCACGGAACGGGAATTAAAAAATAACGAATTCGATGTAGAACTTCGGTTGGCGGTCGTAATTCCTCTCTTCCAACTGTTTGCTAAATCGGTATTTACCGTAGACTTAAATTGGAAATGCTCATTTTTGTTGGATTGTTAGAAAAGGAAGATAATTGCATAGTGCGCTGGAGAAATAGCGAGCAAGATGATGGCTGATTGTTAAAAACAGCTTCGTTTCATCGGGATAAGTTTCGAAGCATTCACGTCGATGTTTTTCAATGAGAATGGGCTTTGTTTAAAGAAATAGTATTGGAACTTAGGCAGGGGCGGATCTTGAAACTTGCCAAGGGAGGCTACAGAGACATGCCACAAGTACCACAAGTCTAGATTATCCTTAATTTGTTAAAATTTACTGTCAGTGATCAGTGGGGTTGTGGTCTTTCTTCCTTCTTATTTCTTCCTAAAACTGGGAATATTCCTCTCCATCTATACAGTCTACTAAAGATTCTATATTTTCCTTAAATTGCGGTAAGCTAGATACCGTGCCCAGTCATGGGTGGTCCAGGAGGAGAATGAAGGCTCCGGGAAATCCAAATGGATCTAAATGGCATTCCTGGTAGAAATACCTAGGGAGACCCCGGTCGGAGGTTCAAATCCTGCCAGCTACTTAAGTGTAGCCGAGGCTGGGAAAGGCTCTGCCTATAGACAGCCCCGAAACCAAACAAAACCAGAGAGGCAGTTGCTCTTTGGCATTCTTTGTCCTTTGTCAGTGATCAGTAAAAAGGATATCAGGTATGATTTCATCGAAATTTGGGTTTTTTAATGATAATCTAGCATTTTGTGCAATGTGACTTTGGAATCTCCCAGGGACACCTGAACAGAATAGAACAGTCTATCGCATTGGGAATTGATAAAGTTGAGATTGTGCTTTATACCAACAGCAGGCTTGCTAGAAATCGTGCTTTTCACAAGAATTCTATCGATAGTGAATCTAAAACACTGTAACAGAGATGTTTGCATAGCGATTATTTCTTTATAGAACACTAATTATCAACGTCTCATAATTTAAGCCTCCAGGCATTGAAATCTCCCATTGATGCGTCTTTACGATGGTAAAAGTTTTGAAGAAAACCGGTTATTTCCTAATATTCTGGAGACTACTCACCGTCAATGACAAATGGAACGACGCAGTTGGTGGAGGATTACTGCATAGTTTAAATGTGTAAACTGACGTGATCCCGCTCTGTTTTCTCTCCATCCGCGCACACCCATTTTATTACTGTTTCTCAATCGCCGTTGCGTGCCCTTCAGTATAATTCGCGGGATTGCTGTGGCAACGCGTACTGCTGGGGCTCCTAACGTGGAACGGCCATAATCCCTGGCAGGATTAGCTTCAGCTGTGTGGCTACCCTCAGACGACAAACTTTCTTCATTTTTTGACTTTTCCGTACCGAATCAAGTTTCAACAATGCAAGCGACGAGTTTTATTCAGTAATTGTTGTATACATTGCAGCAATCTTTAAATTGTTCACTAGGAATGGAAAAAGCTCTACCTGCTCGCAAATCTCAAACAACTAGCTCCTTAGCCAATATTATTTTCTCTCTAGTTGCCACTGGTAAGAACAATGATTTTCAGAAGTATTTAATTCGTTTGCGTAATAGGTAGAATAACTGTAAAATCATGACCTTATCCTATAATCATTAGCAAAGGATAGTACGGTGTTGGAAGCAGAAACCATATGATACCTTTTGGCTACTCAAATCATTTTGACAAGCAATCCCTAGAGCGGTTTATTATTGCGATTTCTATCCCCTTATTTATCGTTTTGAAAATTATATTTAGTTTTCTTCCCGACTTAGGTGAATACCAGGCAGGGTGTTATAATTTTGTATTCCCTCTGTAATGACTACCACCTTGCTTATTACCAATCTGTGGTCATTAATAATAATAATGACTTTTACAATGGGAACGGGGATGTAATCCCAGTTACATCCATTTTAATAATTATTTATGTTGTAGGGAGTATATACCGCCATTCCCTAACTAGAAAAATCCGACTAGCCGGGACTCGAACCCGGGACTTGGAAAGCTAGTACTCCACCACGGCCGGTGGACAATTTAATGGAACAGTTTTCAGTAAAGTGCCACATTCACTACGAATCATGTTACGTATTCACCCTTGTGCGAAGAATGTTGAGTTAACACGCAGAATGGCTGCATCTATTTCAGTGTTACAATATGTTTCTTAAAAGTTCCCGCACCTGGCACTTAAAAATTGAATACCCCACGTTAAGGAGTTAATTTTACACTTTGTTTCTGCGTTGCTTAGTTCCATACACATTTATGGTTTTTCGATTATCATTGCAATTGGAGTTTAAATGTATTTCCTGTGTTCGATCATTGGAGCCCAACGCATTGCTGCGCCCTGAGGCGCGTGCCTAAGTCCATCGAAGAAATTCAAAAAATTCTTTCCAATATTTTCGTCTTATTCTACGTTATTGCTGTCAGCCACAGATATGAATCTCTGCGAATCTTCGTTGTAAACGTTAGTATTCATTTCTTGATAAAACGGATTGTGCATTACTAGACTAAAAGACGAGAATCGGTGACCAAATTATAATAATAATGCGACTTTATTAGGGCGAGATCGAGACTATCAAGTCTCTTCTTACATCTAACCCTTCGTCATATGAAGTTTAAAAGAGATGGGCCAAGATCCAAGTAGTAGTAGTATTGTTAAAAGTGCCCCCACCGGGAATCGAACCCGGGACCGCTTTCCCCGAAGTCGAAGGCGTTGCCCACTTGGCTATCCGGGAGCCTCCGCGCTCCAATACATCGTGTTGTCCAGAGATATGGAAGGATAGTGCTTCCATCAGAAGCTCCTGGACTGGAGTCGATGCGAGTTTTTGAACGGTAAATTTTAACGATTGCCTCGGCGGGGGAGGAGACATGTCCCGCACCGGCCGATTTCGTGCGACCGTTGTTCCGTGGACTGATGGGGAATCTTGAGATGGGGAAGTGGTCGGTGTAGAATCTTAGCGGTACACCTGGGAGAATTCGGGAGAAATCTCCTTTTAGATCGACTCGCCAGGTGCGTATTACAGGAGCATCAATGTTGATGGAAGGGGGAATATTAATGGCATCCCATGCAAGGGACGCGGTGTATTTTTTGCTTCGAATTCTTATTCCCACGGAGGAAAAAGCTGCGCCATTCAAGGGTATGAACATGAATGATTGTTTTTATTGCAGCCAAATTAAGGATTTCTGTGCTTTTTTTCGTTCCCAAAAAGCTATCTCCATCTGCCGCACACTTGTTCCTCACCTTTTGAATGCTTATCCGCTCTCCGAAACATTAATTTCCTCTTTGTTCAGTAATTCCTTGGAATTCCACTAATGAAGGACGTTGGAAATCGAGTTAGGTCGCACATCATTCATTAAAAACTCCTCAGACGCGTCGAAATATTTACGTTCTTTATAGACGAGTAAAAGAATGAGGTTGACCTTGTCACCTTATCCGCAGGCTATAAAGCGAGCGGATAATCCCTGGCAGAAAATCATCCCGTCTGCAATTTCCAACCACGAGTAATTTCATTCGTGATCGAATACGTTTGTTTTTCTTTTCAAAGTCGCGAAGGATGCCTCTTTCGCCTTTACGTAATACGGAGTTAATCCCCTATGTATGGGAAAGCGTGATTGGAAACCACGATGCTCTTTTCATCTCAGATTACGTTCTCAATCAACTCCCAATAAGTCGCATAATTTTCTTTGTGGAAGACTTCCCATTTTGGAATAATACCATCGGAATGTTCGCACGCTCGCTTACTTCTTCCATTCCACCATCGCACGATCAAAATGGAGCGTTCTCCGAAGGATCGGTCGTGAAGATGAGACTTGCCAAGGACTGGCGGGTCGGTCCCTCCCAGTAGCTTCTTGCGGGGGAGGAAGCGTGGAAGAAAGCCTGTAATCCAGGTCATGTCTCCTACTTTCCGTGGAGGTCACGGGGCGTAGTCCTTAAGGGTCTTTGAAAGACCATTCCGAAGTGCGGTACCGTGACTGGAGGAGGAAAAAATGTTTGCTTTGCCAGTGCTTTGGTTGCCCAGCGACGGAAGACGGGGCGATGCGGATCCGTGCGTCTCTTAATTTTGCTTTATGCGTGCGTACGTAAAATGAGTTATGATGGAATCGGAGCTCACCTCATCCGGAGAGAGGTTAATGTTTGGTACTCAGGCCATGTTTTCGCAGTTTACTCACTCCTCATCCACCCCACGGCGAAAGCCAGATGCACTCTGAAAAGTAGTTTAAAATATCGCTAAAAAGAAGGTAAAATAAATAATTTTAATTCGCTTCTACGATATAAATAGATTATTAGTTCGGGGATCACACAAAGTAGATATATAATTTGAATTTTAAGTCTTTAAAGATAAAAAGCGCAATGCTATGTTGATTTCAAAGTAATTCAAACATGTTATATTACGAGTGTGTAGTAGATAAGGGTCTACGTGATAGAATATGCTCCATAGAGAGCCGCATGTCGCGGTTACAGAGAAAAAACACAGCTAAGAGGAAGAAAATGTCGCTAGATATTGTGATAAAATCGCTCATTTGGCAACGATGTTTGCCTAATAGACCTCATTCCCTTTTCTAAGTTTTCTGCAGCTGAAGTTTCAATCCCTTCAAAGTTTAAACTCTTGCTTCTGGGAAGATGTAGTATTTTTGCAATAATTTATTTTCCTCGGTGTATTTTGTTTTAAAAGCGTCGTTCTGAAATGAATTTTTAATGTGGATTATTTAGTTTTCGTACCGTTTTCTCATCCTCTTTATTTATAAAGTTGTGTAAGAATTGATTTACAAATGCATTTTATTTAGTAAGCCTTGTATTGATATCGTATTGGATCTATTATGTATTGTTAACAATTCATCGCTCTTTAGAATTTGTTTATTGTTCGGGTCTTAAAATGATGTTACTCCATGTCAGCAAAGAGCGAAATATCTAAACATTTATTTTAATATATTTATATGTGTATGTATCATAAATAAATTTGTTTAGTCAACTCCATCTTTCTTTTATTAAAATTTTGATTTTGTATAATGGAAGTTTTTGATGAAGGGAGGGAAACTTCGTAGGTATGAAATAAAATTATCTCGCAGCAGTTAATGTAAATGTTAAACATTCAGAGATTAATCGAGATAATTCTCGATTCTTTTAAATAACGTTTGTTAACGAGCATGTTTCGGCTTGGAAAGTTCAGCTCTGAAAACCCTACCCCGTTGTCAGCGTTTTAACATCGGATACAGTGACATCAGTTGCCAGGTATGTTGCCAGCAAGGGCATAAACAATAATGAACCGTAATTTTTTTTGTACGCTGAGTCACTTCATTTCATGAGGATGACGGAGTTGAATCTTCCTCGACGATTTCCTCTTCCATATTGAGGATAGGGTCAACATTTTGCATCAATAGCTCTCTTTAACCGGAAATTTTGGCAATTTGCTCGAAGAGGCCACGATACTCGAAACCTCCAATTTAGATCCTGCCACTATCGAGTTTCTCTCCACTTTAATTTTCAATTTTGAACCCCTCTCATCCTAAGATTCCCTTTGTGGAAGAACCACATTACCCGGAATGGTTCGGGGAATTTTCCGGGACAATTCTGAAACCCAGAACTCGTGATGTCTTTCGCTGTTTGGAAGATTTCTCTTGTCGTTGTAATAATATTTGGAAACTGTTTGACGGAAAGGATTTGCATTGCTTTTAGTTCAGTGGATTCTTTGGTCTGCTGTTTCATAAGCATGGATAATTGCATCTATCATGGGCTTTGTTTCCTCTGTTAAAGAAATGTACTGCTTCTATAAAATATGAAGTAAACTTAAACTATAAAACAGTGGGATGAAGTAGAATATATTAAATTGCTGTTAATGGAAATATAGCGAAATATTTTCACCTTTCTTTATGGTACATTATGACCCCCTGCCACACGCCGGAAGGCGGCTTGCAGGGTACTTATGTAGATGTAGATGTCATTAAGTTGTTTGGCACTTAATTGTCTCAAGCGCTGAAAGAGTTAAAAGTAGAGTTAAGAAAAATTCCGTTCAATTGTGAACTCCAGGACGAATTCTGTGCTCTCAAATATTTTGATTTACCTTCTTCAGATTCAAAATCATATTTTTTACAATTTTTTTAGTCTGTAAGCTCATTGGCAACAATTGAAACACATCCCTTTATTGTTAAACAAGGCCTTACACCGCTATCGCCATTGAAGTTATCGTACTAAATGGCCAGTCATAAATTTCCGATTATGATTCTTCTATTTATTTAGCTTGGGATGTGATGCATCATAATTAGGTTTTAGTCTGAATCAGACTCCGGCGTACTAGATTTCATGAAATTCGGACATGGATCAACAGATTTCTCATCCAAACGGGCACGGTTCTTCCGTTATTTAGAAAGCGTGGGACATTTATTTAGCGGAAAGCTGATTACCGAGGGCCTCAAACTTAAGAAATAGTGAATTTGAAGATATTTCAGTGCCCTAGTAATGTTTTAATCAACAAAAATTTGAATTAATTTTTCTTTCACGATGATAATATCTATATATAATTATAGGCATATATAATTATAATNAATGTTTGCTATAAAATTATTTTATTTTTTATTTCCGCTTCGCGAATATTTTATTATAAACTATGCTCATTGAATGATATGAGAGATAGATATGGACTATGGGGCATCTAAAGACTTCCCTATCAGTAATGTTAATGTTCTCACCTTTCGAATTTTATTTACTTTGAGCGCTAAAGTATAATTTTGAACGAGGTAAATTAAAAATCGAGGAAAAAGAAATTTATTAATCGCAATCAACAGTTGTTCAGATAACGACCAGTGGAAAGAAAATGATAATATGACGAATAGGAATTAAATTGTACTCAAATGATTCGAAAATTAGTGAAAGTTAATTAACACTAAAAGCTTTAATGCTGAAATAATTTTGAAGGAGAAAAATTTTAATTGCAGGATGATACCTGTTCAGGGAACAACTTGTTAGAAGTAAATGACAGTATAACGATTACGAATTAATTTGGTTTTTATACACACATTTCTCCCAAAGCAAGTTGTTTTTATAAAAGAACCGAGTGATTGTTGTAATCGAATCTGTATTTTTACTCCGGAATCAATCGTTTTATTATTATTAATTTCAATTAAGATGTCGAATTATCGTCAGAACACGATGGCGGACTAGTTAGTGTAGCCTACCTGTGCCAAGTCCCTAATTCGAGACCTGAATTTAGTTTTCTTTGGTTGTAATTGCCCTGGAAATAATGTTTGCAAGTCGAGGGTAATACCCAGTAAATATATAGACGTGGTTCATAGTTCTCATGGCCGCCCTCAAGAACCTTTGGAACGGAAGAAATAGCTGGTGAAAATAGCTCGAAAAAATATTTCTCTTGCAAATCCGGGGCTTTTCAGACGTTTCCGGTCTAGCTCTTTCCTAATCCTACACGGAATCCGCATTTCACGCCACGCGCATCCTATTTTTTTTCGGTAGCCGGACTATTAACAGCAAACAGACCTCTCCATGTGATATTTCTGGACGTTCTCAATAGATGAGGAGGGAAAGATAGAAAAAAAGGGGCCGAGGGAAGGTCGGACATCTACGGAATGCGACGTTTTCTTCATATGAAAAGACGTAGAAAGGAACGGCTGTTTGGGAGAGGCCAAGCGAGGGCTTCGTGTTCGGCGACCGCGCTGGTAAAGGACCTCCCGATCTCCTTGCAGTCCATTCCCCATCGGCCCTTTTTTCCCTTCCCGGACCTCCTCAATGTCAATGAGAACTCGAGCTGCTGTGGCCTCGTGGGAGATCTCGTCATCCTCGTTCCTGAGAGTCGGAACTCTCTTTCGGGTCCTTCATAAACGTTCGTACTTTGTTTTAAGAGGTCTCATTAGTTCTCGATCGTGTGAATCGGACCATATTTTTCCGAGCAGGTTCGAGAAAGTCTTTGTTTTTCAATTGTTTGTCCGTAGCCTTAATCGTACGGTTCTAGGTACCCACGGAAACTTAGAAAGCTGTTGTCGAAAGGGTTGAGCCATTGTTGGGCGCTCCTCGCCTGGTTCCGATGCTAATTGCGGTTGAAGCGTTCCATTTTCTCTCTGCGCGTGTCAGGTGTTCTGATTGCTGACAATGGGTCCGATAGGTCCTAAGTGTGAAGTGGAGATCGATTCTTTCTTAGAGGAGATTACAGTTCGTGCTAAAGTTGTTAGATTTGTAATTAGTGCCTCATGGTCAGAATTAGTGGGTCCGTATTATTGGGTGGTTATGAAGTTTGCCCCCCGAAAATAACCAGGTTTTTTTCAAGATGGTCTTTGAAACGTACTTTACTATCAGTTAAAATTGTGAAGTGTGCAATTTCTAAAACTCGGTTGTGATATACTGCCGTATCACTCAACTTAGTAATTATAAAAATTACTAAACCATTGATCTGAGAAAATGAAAATAGACATTTACCCGTTCATTTTACCCTATTTTCATTTTCATTTTCTCAGTTCGTTATGGCTTCCTACCACTAAGTCTTGCCAGAATCTATTGATAGTAAACCATTGATGGAATTGCTTTAATTACTATACGAAAATAGGCAAATATACCTTCTCGATGACGAGTCGGGCTGGGTTTTCTCTTCAAGAAAGAATTTTATATATGTTTAGTAAGTCTACGTAATATACTTACAGAATATATCACAATGCTTATTCTCTATGTAATATAAAAAAATTATCTATTTTTGCAATTCATATAAATACAGTGTATTGTAATTAAAAATTCGTCGTCATTCTTGCTGTAGTGAAGCAACTGATATTTCTATGGGATACATCAATTTATTCGAATGGGCGGTAAAAGAAAGTTTGGTATTGTATGAAAAATTCGAATTTTTACTCCTTATTCCTTGTGTGGGCCCCTCGGATAGTTGCGCCTAAGGCCTCGGATAGCTGAAATCCGCTCCTGTTTAGGAAGTCCGTGATTGATATTTCTATTACCCCGGACGACACCCCGGCTTACACGTATTTTCAGTCAGCTCTGACAATGTAAGCCATTATTTTGTCAGAAATCAGACAAGAACTAACTGGTTTGTTGCCTATCTATTTACTATTGTAGGCGTAGTGCGCGCGCACAGCTTTCCATAGATCCCAAGTTTCTTGAACTCGCGTTTTCACGTGAATCGGGGGCCGTAATGTTGTGCAATATAGGAAATGGACTTTTCGACCTCAAAAGTTAATCTTCGAGTGGCGCTTAATCACTTTTATCGGTCGTCATGAAAGTGAATATGCGGCTCTCTTATATCGCCTTATCGCGATCGTAGGGAGATAACACGCGCCGAAGAATGGATTCGATACCGTGTATGAAGCAGATTCCTGTCGCTTCGGAATGAATCGCGGTATT